>PISX010006583.1:32500-96264 GCA_004024625.1 Mellivora capensis | reverse complement strand
TTTTGTAGCAACATGGATGGGACTGGAAGAGATTATGCTGAGTGAAATAAGTCAAGCAGAGAGAGTCAATTATCATATGGTTTCACTTATTTGCGGAGCATAACAAATAACACGGAGGACATGGGGAGATGGAGAGGAGAAGGGAGTTGAGGGAAATTGGAGGGGGAGATGAACCATGAGAGACTATGGACTCTGAAAAGCAACCAGAGGGTTTTGAACGGTCGGGGGGTGGGAGGTTGGGGGAGCCAGGTGGTGGGTACTCCGGAGGGCACGCATTGCATGGAGCACTGGGTGTGGTGCAAAAACTATGAATTCTGTTACGCTGAAAAGAAATTAAAAAAAAGAAAGAATTGGTAAGTGGTTTCCTATTTGCTTCTGTATTATTTTTTGCTTAGCTCTATCTCTAACTTGCATTGCACTGTATTTTCCTGTTACTGTGTATATTTTCCCATTAGTCAGCATTTTACTTAATAAAGAGATAGCTTCTTGTTTATTGGCATATTCTCAGTGTTTGACACAGTGCTTTGCACACTGGAGTCAGTACATAAATACTTATTATCTTGAGTTAACTTGTTAAATGAGTTAATTGAATTTGAGGTAGTTAAGAGATACTGAGGCTTGGTTGTTGGATGCATTGTTCAAATGTACATAATATCTTCTAAGTAAACAGGAAGTATACTTATAGATATCTTGTAGCAATCTAACATGTAGAATTTAAGCACAAAAACCACAAATAGGCCATTGGATCTTTTCGTGTCTTTAATTGTATTTCTTTAATGTCTTGAGAGGAACAAACAGAATTGTTTAGAGATGAATTTTGAGTATTATTTTCTCTAATTCATGTCTGTAAGACCCTTAGAAGGCCAGTTCTGGTGAGAGTCATATAAGTAACATTCATGAGAGCCAAACAAAGTGTCAGCTTGCTTTCTTTCTTTCTTTCTTTCTCTTTTTTTTTTTTTTAAAGATTTTATTTATTTATTTGACAGACAGAGATCACAAGTACGCAGAGAGGCAGGCAGAGAGAGAGGGGGAAGCAGGATCCTTTCTGAGCAGAGAACCTGATGGGGTGCTCAATCCCAGGACCCTGGGATCAATACCTGAGCTGAAGGCAGAGGCTTTAACCCACAGAGCCACCCAGGTGCCCCCAAAGTGTCAGCTTTCTAATTATTGACTTACTCGCCTTCTCTCTTCTTATCTACCTTTATACTATAATGCTAAATTCAAATATCTTGAGCAAGTAACTAGCAATAATTTAGGTCATGACGTCATTTCATTTTTTTTCTTGATAAACTGAAAAAAACAATGCCCACAGGCTTTATTAAATTAATTATATTAAAAATAATTAGTAATATATTGTATAATTATTTTATATAATTTTATTTTTAATACAAATATACCTTTTTAGAAAATTATAATTTTATATTTAAATAAATAATTAATTTAAACATTAAAAATTGAATTCTCACTAGGAACTGGCTGGCATTACTAGCTAGAAAAATTATACAGATGTCTTAGCAATTGCCATCTTGATTTCTTTTTCTTATTTTTGTAATTAAAATTATAGTGTCTTGAATCACTCTAATAGTTCTTTAGTATCCTATCAAAAAAGTTTATATGCAGATATCATTATTTTCACTGATTCATTATTTCATAATTTTTAAAATGATACTTTCTGAATGTTTGTCACAATCCAGGCATTCTTCTAAATGTAACAGATACAGAGACAAACAAAATCAAATCTACTTTCATGGAGTTACATTCTAGGTAAGAGATAAAAAGTAAACAGATAAACCCTATGTCATAGGTGGTGAAATGATATGAAAATGCTGTAGTCCACAGATGATCCCAGAAGACCTTTCAGAGAAGGTAACCTGAGCATACACCTCGATTATGAAGAGGTGAGGGAGAAGCCAGAAAATTGCATCAGGAAAATAAATGAGGTTTAGGTTTTGCTATTTTAATCTGGAATAATTTGATCAACTTGAGCCCACTCTGATAGACCAAGTAAAAATGATGTTTTATTGCACGGTATCCTGCATAACAAGGCACATCAGGTAAACCATGAGCTTCTGTAGTTATTTATATTTCTTACTATGATGTTGATTACAAAGGAAGTCACAGTTTTCCTTATATCCTACTTTAATTATATACTAGATATTTACATTGTTCCATTCAACAGACATTTATTGGATTTCTTGTGTGTGAGGAAGTGGGGAGGATTATTTAAAAGACAGATTAAAACACAGTCCTAATGTCAAGAAAGTTACAAAATGAGCAGAAAGTTTGACTCATGTATACAAATAATTGAAAAAGTATACATAATTATAGATAGAAAATTCTGTAAGAACTTAAAATAAGCACATCAAATAATAATAACAACAGTAATAATAATAGCAGTAGCTATGTCAATAATAGAGCTAACTAATAATAACCACCATCTATTATTCTATTATTATGTGTCAGGTATTTACTAACCACTACCTCTAAATCTCAAGTCTATAAAATTTTTCATAATTTTGTGTAATGTATAACATTAAAATCATTCCAAATGGTTTTTTTTCTTTCTTTTGTATAAATTAAAATTTACTAATGGAAATGGGATGGTATAAACCAATCACAGGGAGGGTGCCTGGGTGGCTCTGTGGGTTAAGTCTCTGTCTTTGTCTCAGGTCGTGATCTCAGGGTCCTAGGATCAAGGCCCGCATCAGGCTCTCTGCTCTGTGGACAGCCTGCTTCCCCCCCCCTCTCTGCCTGCCTCTCTGCCTACTTGTGATATCTCTCTCTCTGTCAAATAAATAAATAAAATCTTAAAAAAAAATCTCAGGCACAGGTTACCAATTCCACATGTTCATAGAAGAAGTATTGCCATTTGCACATGGGCAAAAGTATCCATGACCTATTGAGGTAAGATTGTCGAAGGATACAATTAAGCACAGTTATTTACCATTTTATTAAAAAAAGAAAAGGAGTCTAAAATCTGGAGAATTTGTGACTTCACCCACTATCCAGTGGCAGAGTTAGGATATAAACCTACATCTGTCTGAAATCAGAACAAAAACTCAATATTTTGAAAGATAATAATGAAATAATGAAGCTTTATATTTGATATGATAGTGGTGATGAAAGGGGGAAATCTGAACCAAGTTACAGAGAGAAGGAGAAAATCAGGGAGTTTGAGATACCAAAACATAAGGAGTACTCATGGACCATAAAATGCTTTTTCTTGGTTGAAGTGAAGCAAGGAAGAGGTAGAAGATGACATTGAGAAGCTTTGAAAAAAAGATATCTTTAAGCCTAATTTAATAGGTTTTGGGGAAGCACTTAAAGGTTTTGAGATAGAATATTGACAAAACAAGAGTTTTCGTTTTGTGGAAATGAATTGCGTATAGAACAGTTAGTGAAAGAAGACATTAGAGGCAGTATGATCAATAAGAAATGCTGTACTGGTGCAGAGCAGTATTCTTTTCTCACATAAAATCAGGAAATTCTGCTTTGGTTCTGGTGTATGTAGATTAGTAATAGGTGGTATCTTTTAAATATAAAAATGAGTTGCCAACATTGTGCTGATTTTGTTATGTGTGACTTTATTCAAACTATATTGAAATGATTTTTTAGTCTGATACAAGGCTGATGGTTAGATGGTTCCATTAGTTTAACTGCTAGGTGAAATAATTCTAAAAGTTACTTACCCAAGTCTCAAACTGTTAAATATTTCAGAGTTTTATGACCAAATTCATGGTAACTACATTCTTATCTTCCATGATTTAAAAAATATTGCTCAATTGTTGCTTGCCTCAGTCCCTTTCTTTTTCATTACTCTTGCATGCTGAGAGAATCTTGTATACTTTCTTTCTTTTCTTTTTTTTTTTTTTTTACTTTTTATTTTGTTTTACTATGCCTACTTTTGGTTAATTAGAGCTTTAAATCCAAAACTTTGATGGTATTGTCATCTTGCAAATTTAACACCAAGAAAAATCCAATGCCATCTGAAAATATACAGATACTAATATTAGATAACACTCCTACTCCTTGGGTACCAGTTTCTGACGTAAAAACATCGATGTATCCATTGTTTTAATCAAACAACATTTACTGAGTGCCTATTATATTACTAGTTGTATTGCAATACAAAGGTAAATAAAAATATCCCCAAGGCAGAGAGTTGTAATGCAGAGGAGACTGACACATAAATTATTGTAATATGCCATAAATATTGTGATAAGAGATAAAGAAAATGCTGAGAAATATAGGAATGGAAATGCCAAAGTCTCCCAGGAGATGCCAACAGAAACTTCTCAAAGGAGATGATCTTATCTTAAAATATAAGGGCAAATTCATGAAGCAGAAATGTAGGGTAGGATACACACAGGGGAAATATTATATATAAATTTGTAAAGGTCCTGGGGAAAAAGACATGTTGAGAATTGGGGAAATGGTAAAAAGTTCAGTGTGAAAGCAACATGGAGATTACCCAGAAGAGAAGCTGAAGGAGAAGCTATGGCTAGATGGAGGAAGGTTTTTTGATTGACCTTGAAATTAATCCTAATTGATGCGGAATTAGTAGAAATTTGAATGGTTGGGTAACAAGATCATATTCTTTTTAAAGGAAGATAGCTTTGGAATCCATTTGGAGACTTAATTCACTATAAGAGATTAATGAAAGTATGTCCATTACAAAGCTCTAGGAACATACCAGGTAAAAAATCATGAGGATTTATGGAGATGGATAAAATGAGAGAGGTATGTGGAAAAGAAAAAAACACATTGATAGGATTCCATCACCACTTGGAAACAGAGGGAACAAAAGGATAACATTTCCAGGATGCTGCCAGCATTTTTAGATTAAGATATTTAGATGGTAGTGCTTTGGGTGTAAGTGTAAATGGGATATGGGTAGAAAAAGTACACTTTTACTGAGACACATATGTGCATGGTTTGCAAGGAGATACAAATTAAGTAGTCAGAAATGCATCATGGTTGAAGCAGGAAACCTGGTTGAGATCACTAATGGAAAGCAGTATTTATCTAGCTTTTATTATTTTCTGTTTCATAGTTAATGCCAAATCTATGATTAAAATCCTTCCTAAATACCTAGGTGACTTTATTAATTTGCACTGCTCTCTGAAATTCTTTTTATACATGGCTTACAGAAAAAGACGTACATGACACTGCATGTCTTTCACAGTGGATTACTTTTGGTGGCAGTTTTATATTTTATACTAATCCACACCCATAGTCTAACTTGATTGCCCTTAGAACATACATACATACATAAACAATTGGCTTAAATTAAAGGTTCTAACCATGGTACTAAACAAACTAAACTAACAATCTCATGTGGAGATTCTAAACATCACTTTACTTTTATTAGTGCCTTCCTCCAAACAACTGACTTTGTTCATCTCAGCATAGTCAGTAATGATTAAGAACAACAGACTTGAGGTTGAAATCCGACTTCACCATTTACTACTTATGTGATTTGGGATAGTCACTCACTCAGCATTTCTAAGCATGAATTTATTATATGCAAGTGTGTATATTTTATAAGATACTCATATAAAATGGAAATTTATTTGGTAGCTGATTTTGATATTTAGAGGTAAATTAATTTTGAAACCTACATTTTTGTCTTTTTCTTACCGATTGCTAGTTTAATTCCACTGTGGGTGTGTTTTATGGTCCATCCAGCATATTGTCAGTTTTAGTAAATCTCTTATGTATACTTGAAAAGAATATATTCTGTCATTTTGGGGCTCAAGTTTTCACATTTGTCTCTTAAATTCAATAGCTTGTTTCAGACCTTTTTTTTTAACTGAGGTAAAATTCACATAACATACAATTAACCCTTCTAAAGTGTATAATTCAGTTGCATTTAGTACATTCACAATGTTGTACAACCATCACCTCTTTCTAGTTTCAAAACTTTCATCACTTAAGAAACTCTGTATCCATTAAATAATCATTCTCCATTCCCAATTCCCCCATCTCATGGTAACCACTAATCTGCTGTCTCTATAGATTTGCCTATTCTGGATATTTCATAAAAATGGATTCATCCAAAATGTGACCTTTTCTGTTTGGCTTCTTTCACTTAGCACAATGTTTTTAAGGCTCATCCATGTGGTAGCATTATCAACATTTCATTCCTTTTGTGGCTTAATAATGTTCTATACTACAGTTCATTTATCCATTCATCCATTAATGGGTGGTTTGGTTGCCTCTACCTTTTGGCTGTTATGAATAATGCTGGCCTAAATATATAAGTATAGTGTTGAAAAATATGAAATTTCAATGAAGGGGAAATTATAAAGAAGGAACTAAACACAAGTTCTAGGATAAAAGTTACAATAGTGGAGAAATTCACTAGAAAAATTCAATGATTGATTTAAACAGGCAGAAGGAAGACTCAGTGAGTATGATGAAAGGCAACTGAGTTTATCCAGTTTGAGGGGAAGAATGAAAGAAAGAATAAAGAAAATGAACAGAATCCAGTGGATCTGTGGACACCATCAAGTGTGCATATATATGCACCATGGGAGTTCCAGAAGAAGAGAGATAGAAAAAGGCAACAACAACAACAACAAAGAAAAACAAAACAAAACCAAAAAACAAACCATAAAAAACAATGGCCAAGAATTACCCAAATTTGATCAAAGATACGAATATGGACAATCAAGAAGCACAATAAACTCCAATAAGGATAAACTCAGGAAAGCTACATTGTGACAAATTATAGTGAAATTATCAAAAGATAAAGACAAAGAAAAAAATCCTGAAAGCAGCAAGAGAAAAGTGAGTCATATCACAGAAGAGATCTTCAATAAGATTAACAAATGGTTCTTTTTAATCACTAAAAATGGAGTCCAGAAGGCAGTGGGATGGCATATTTAGTCCTGGAAGAAAAACAGTCAACTACTAATTCTGTATCTGCAGAACTATTCTTCAAGAATGAAGGAAAAATTAAGACATTTCAAGGTAAACAAAACCTGAAGGAGTTTATTACTAGAAAAGCTGCTCTATAAGAAATTCTAAAGGCAGTCCATGAGAGTGAAATGAAAGAACATGGACAGTAACTTGAAGCCATATAAAATATAGGGCATTGGTAAAGTGACTACCAAGTAAACAAAAGCCAGTATAACTGTACTTTTGATTTGTAACTCCATTTTCCCCTATTTAATTAAAAAGGTAAATGTATAAAATAATAACTCTATGTTAATGGGTAAACTATGAATAAAAGTGTAATCTGTGACAATATAAAGGGGGAGGGTCAGAAATGTATAAAGGCCAATTTATTTAATTATTGAAATTAAATTTGTACCATTTAAAGTGGGTTGTTACAAGTTTAAGATATTAATTATAACAGCCAAATTAACTATTAAAGAAATATCTGTAAGACATACAGAAAATGAAAGGAGAGAATAAAATGGTGTACTACAAAACAAAACACCCCACAAATAACTAGATATAAAAAGAAGGCAGTAATGGAGAAATTGAAGAACAAAAGACATATGACATAAAGAAAAGATACAGCTAAAAGGCATTGCTAATTTCTTAGCAATTATTTTAAATGTAGATGGATTAAACTCTTCAATGCAGAGATTGGCATAATGGATTAAAAAAAAACCCATGATCCATCTCTATGTTATGTACATATATATGTTGTGTATGTAAATACAAAGACACAAAAAGATTGAGAATAAAAATATGGTAAAATACATTCCTTGTAAATAGTAACCAAAAGTGAGCCGGACTAGCTATGCTATTATAGTACAAAATAGCCTTAAGTCAAAAAGTTTATAAAAGAGATAGAGAAGGACATCATAGAGTAATTAAGATTCAAGATATAATAATTAAATATTCACCTACCAATAGAGTGCAAAAATATAAGAAGAAAACTGACAGAAATAAAGAGAGAAAAGAACAGTTCTACAATAATACTTGAGGATTTCAATTTCCCACTTTAAGTAATGACTAGGGTGGGGCGACTGGGTGGCTCAGTCCATTAAGCGTCTGCCTTCAGCTCAGGTCATGATCCCAGGGCCCCAAATGGGGCTCCCCTGCTTCTCCCTCTCCCTGCTGCTCTACCTACTTGTGCTCTTTCTCTATCTCTGGAAAAAAATAAAATAAAATCTTTAAATAATGACTAGGGCAACCAGACAGATAAATAGAAAACTTCTATAATAGTATAAATCAATTCAGCCTAAAGATACAGATAGTAGAGTCCATCCAACAACAGCAGAATATACATTTTTTCTCGAGTAGACATACAACCTTCTGTAGGATAAATTATACCTTGGGCCACAAAATATTTTAATAATTTAAATAAGCTTGAATTCATACGAAGCATATTTTACAATCACAACTGAATAAAAGTAGAAATTAATAAAGAACAAATACTGGAAAAAAATTTACAAATGCCCAGAAATTAAACAACATACTTTTAAACTATCAGTGGATGAATAAAAAGTCACAAGGGAAATTGGAAAATACCTGAGATACCTAAAAATGAAAATACAACATACCAAAACTTATAGGATGCAGTGAAAGCAGAGCTACAGGGGGAATTTATAAATTTAACATCTAATCAAATCAATAACCAAACTCTACACTTATAGGAAGTAGGAAAGCCAGAGTGAGATAAACCCAAAGCTAGCAGAAGGAAATAAATAATAAAGATTAGATCAGAAATCAATGAAAGAGAGAACCAAGATGCCCTTCAACAGATGAATGGAGAGAATAAAAAAGCAATAGAGGAAACAAAACTGAGAGTTGAATCTTTGAAAAGACCAACAACATTGGCAAAACTTGAGTTACACTGACTATGACAAAAAGAAGGAAGACTCATTACTAAAATCATAAATGAAAGAGACATTACCATGAACCTCACTGAAATAAAAAGGATTATAAGAGAACATTACAGATAGCTGTATGCCAATAAATTAGGCAAACAATAAAATGGAAACATTTCTAGAAAGACATAAGTTATCATAATGACTCAAGAAGACAGAAAATCTGAATAGACTTAGAACATGTAAGGATATTGAATCGGTAATCAAAAACATCAAAACAACAACAACAAAGGCCTAGAGCCAAAGGTCTCACTGGCAAATTATATCATACATTAAAAAACAAAAAACAACAAAAAAACCCTAACACCATTTCTTTTCAAACCCCTTAAAAACTTTGAAGAGGAAGAATACTTCCTTACTCATTCTCTGATACCAGCATTACCCTGATATCAAAGCCAAACAACAATACTACAGGAAAAGAAAACTACAGGCCAATATTTCTTACAAATATATATGGAAAAGTCCTCAATAAGATACTAGCAAACTGAGTTCAGTAACTTTTCAAGGGATTATACACCATCACTAAGTGAGAATTATATCAGGAGTGCAAGAATGGTTCAACATACAAAAATAGATTGAAGGACCACGTAATTATTCCAGCTGATGCAGAAAAAGCATTTGAAAGAATCCAACATTCATTCATGATAAACAACTCATAAACTAGGAAGAGAAGGAGGCTTCTTCAAAATGATAAAGGCCACATGTAAGAAACCCATGGCCAGCATCATATTCAATGGTGAAAGACTCAAAGCTTTTCCCCTAAGACCAGAAACAGAACAAGAATATTTTCACCACTTCTACTCAACATAGTACCAGGAGTTCTAGCCAGAAATATTAGGCAAGAAAAAGAAAAACTGTTCAAATCACAGGCTTGGCTTGGAGCTGCTCTGGCAGATGCAGGAGAGGTTGCTGGCTATCCTGCAGCACTCCACCTAGCACTTCTGGGTTGGTCTGGTCAGAGACCCAAGAGGTGAAAGGATCCAAGTATCCCGCAATCAGCCTCAAGGCTCCTCAAGGATGGAGGAGAAACAGGAGGAGGAGAGGAGGAAGGGAGACAAGGAAGATGATGAGGATGATGTGCCCAAATTGCAGCAGTATGAGTTGGATGAGGAGGTGGACAACGATAGCTTCTCCTCTGAGGAGAAGTCTGAGAACCTGGACCAAAATACTTTCTTCTTTGGTGATAAGGAGGAGGCTAATGAGGCCTACAACTGAGAGGCAGGATGCAGGGAACTTGTGGAGCCACCCAGAGTCATGGGGGCTGTGAGGAGGTCATCCTTCCCACCATTCTTGGGGGAGGTAATTCCCAGTGTCTGCAGTACTTTCTGGTTACTGAATAAACTTTTTTGCCCCGTTTAAAAAAAAAAAAAAGAAAAAGAAAAGAAAAGAAAAAAAAAGCTGTGCAAACCAGAAGAAATTAAATTACCTCTATTTGTCAATAACATGATCTTATATGTAAGAAAGCCCTAAGAAACTGCAAAACCACCACCAATATCAACAACAAAACAAGACAACAAAGCATTAGAGTTAGTAAAAAAAACTTCAGCAATGTTGTAGGATACAAGATTAACATAAAAATTAGCTGTATTTCTATACAGTAGTAATGAACGATCCAAAAAGGAAATTAAGAAGCAATTCCATTTACAGTAGCATCAAAAAAGAGAGAAGAAACAAGATGGGATTGGGAGGGAGACAAACCATAAGTGACTCTTAATCTCACAAAACAAACTGAGGGTTGCTGGGGGGAGGGGGTTGGGAAAGGGGGGTGGGGTAATGGACATTGGGGAGGGTATGTGCTATGGTTAGTGCTGTGAAGTGTGTAAACCTGGTGATTCACAGACATGTACCCCTGGGGATAAAAATATGTTTATAAAAATAAATAAATAAATAAATAAAAATTTTTAAAAAAGAGAGTACTTAGAAACAAATTTAACCAATATTACGTAAAACTTGTACATTGAAAACTACAAAACTCTATAGAAAAAACTAAAGAAGACTTAAATAAGTAGAAAGACATCACATATTTATGTATTACAATACTTAATAACTGTCAAGACCACAATATTACCCAAAGTGATCTACAGATTCAATGCAATTCCTACAAAAATCTTAGGGTCATTTTTTTTTCAGAAATAGAAATACCCATTCTAAATTGCATACAAAAATTCAAGGGAACTGAGATAATCAAAACAATCTTGAGCAAGAACAAAACTGGAATCTTATCCTTACCAATTTTATACCTGCTACAAAGCTACAGTAATCAAAACAGTGTGGTAGTGGCATAAGGAGAGACATATTGACAAAGAATAAAATTGGAAGCCCAGAAATAAGGCCTTAGCTGCATGGTCAATTACTTTTCAACAAGGATGCCAAGATGATTCAATGGGGAAAGAAGAGTCTTTTTTTTTTTAATTTTTTTAATATTTTGTAAACATATGAAGTATTTTTATCCCCAGGGGTACATGTCTGTGAAGAAGAGTCTTTTTAACTAATGATGCTAGGAAAGCTATATATGCACATGCAAAAGAATTAAAGACACAAAAGAATTAGACACTTGCCTTATACCACATAAAAATATTAATTCAAAATGGATTTAAGAGTTACGTTTTAAGGACTAAAACTATAAAACTCTTAAAAGAAAACATGAGAGATAAACTTTATGACCTTGGATTTATCAATGGTTCTAAAATATGCCATCAAAACCACAGGTGGCAAAAGATAAAACACATAAACTAAATTTTTTCAAAACTTAAAACTTATGGCATCAAAGGAAATTGTATATATAACTAATGTTACTGACATGTACACTTAAAATGGTTGAAATTGTAAATTTTATATTATGTATATTTTATCATAATACTATATAATTTTACTTGATTTTTAATAACCCATGGCTATTAAAATTTTTTTGTTGATTTGCTACATATTAAGCTTTTTAAAATACATTTTTGTTACTGATTTTTAATTTACTCCTTTTTGGTCAGAGTACAAACTGTTTGTTTTCAATACTTATGTATTTATTGAGAATCATTTTATGGTCTAACATATGATCTATTTTGATTCAAGTGTCCATGGACACTTGGCAAAGATACTCTTCAAGTGTTGAATATAGTGTTATATAAATGTCAAATTAGTGCATGTTATGTTCAAATCTTCTACATATTTATCTGCTTTTTTTGGTACCTACTTTTTCTATAATTATGTGGGTTAAAATCTTCACCTATAACTGTAAGTTTGACTGTTGTCATCTTTAATACGTTGATGTCTATTTTATATATTTTGAAGTTTCACTGTTAGGCTTTTAGGATTGATAATTTTTTGGATCAACCCTCTTTTGATTATTCCATAACCCCTTTATCTGCTAGTACTCCTGTTTTGAGGACAACTTTATCTAATATTAACATGAGTATAGCAACTCTCTTACTAGTATTTGTGTATTGTATTTTTATACATTCTTTCATGTTACTGACCTGTGTCTACAATTATATATTTTTATAAACAGTATGTAGTTGGGTCTTGTTTGTTGATTACTTTTAATCTAGTCTGACAATCTCCACTTTCTTATTGGGATATTCAGTCCTTGTATACACAGTACAATTACTGAGATGATTGACTTTATTTTACTGTTTTCTATTTGCCTCCTAAGTTCTTTTTTCATTCTTTCTTTGGTGTGATTATTTTTAGTAGTATCTTTTATTTCCTCTACTGGTTTTTCTTACCTATACTTCTTTGTTTTAGTATTTTAATTGTTAGTCTAGAAATTACAATATGTATCTTTATCACAGTTTACCTGAATTAGCATTTTAACACTCTATATTGAAAGTAAGAAATTTAAAGCAGTATAATTAAAATTACTTTCCCCTGTCCTATCCCTGTGCTAGTCTTGCAACATATTTTATTTCTGCCTATGTCTGTTGTAAATTTTTATTAGGAATTGGTGTTGGATTTTGTTAAAATCTCTTCATGAATCGTTTGATATGATTCTATAGATTTTCTATTTTATTTTAATTATATGATAATATTATGTTAATTTGGTTTCCCATAATAAACCAACTTTACATTACTGGCATAAATTCCAGAGAGTCATGGCATAGTTGAATTTAATTTGTTATTATTTTGTTAAATATTTTTGCATCTATGTTTATAAGAGATGCTGTTGGGCATTTTCATTGCTTCTAATGTTTTTGTCTTGCTTTAGTATCAAGGTAATATTAGCCCCCCTGGAATGTTTTGGCACATTTTCCCTTCTTCTTTATTTTTTGAAAAGTTGAGGTATGGCTGGTATAATTTATTCCTTAAATGTTTGATGGCATTCAGTAGTTAAGGCATCTGGGCCGAGACTCTTCTTGGGAATATATATAATTACTAATTTATTTTTTATTTTATATAACTCTATTAAGATTTTCTATTTTTTTTTTGTGTCAATTGGTCATTTATGCTTTTTTGGACTTTATTTCATCTATATTGTTAAACTTGTTGGTATAGACTTGTTTATAATATTATCTTAAAGTCCTTTTTAATTTCTGTTGAATCTGTTGTAAAGTCATACCTTTTGCTCCTGGTAATGGTAATCTGTCTCTTTTCTTTTTTATCTTGATGATTCTAGTTAAAGTTTTGCAAAAGTTTGTTGCTCATTTCAAAGATGTAACTTTGATTTCATTGTTTTCTTGTCATTATATTTCCCATTTCATTAATTGTTGTTCTGATTGCTGTTATTTATTTTCTATTTCCTTTGCTTTTTTCCTAATTTCTTAGATTGAAAGGTTAGATCATTGATTTGAGAACTTTCTCTTTTCTAGTAAACCATTTAAAGCCATAAATTTCCTTCTAAGCATTGCTTTAGCTTCTTTCCATAAATTCTGATTTGTTGTGTTTTGATTTTCAACCAATTCAAGATACTTTCTAATTTCCCTTGTTATTTCTTATTGGAACCATGGATGACTCAGAGTTGATTTTTTAAAAAATATATGTCTGTTTATCAGAGTCCATAGTCTCTGAAAAACAACCTGAGGGTTTTGAAGGGGCGAGGGGTGGGAAGCTGGGGGAGCCAGGTGGTGGGTATTATGGAGGGCACGCATTGCATGGAGCATGGGTGTGGTGTAAAACTATGAATTCTGTTACGCTGAAAAGAAATGAAATTAAAAAAAAAACACAAAAAATATGTGTCTGTTTAATTTTTAAATGTATATATGTAGACATATCTGTTATCTTATATTGGGGTTTCTGATGTAAAAATTAGATGTTTTATTTTAAAGATGAAAGAGAAGTAAGGGCTATTGGCCATAGGGTATGGTTGATAGCTACCACAGAAAATGGGGTCAAGCATGCATGAGATGGGTAGCACTGAGGAAATTAAGAGCTGGTGAGTGAAATTTGTGTGAGATATATTGACATATAATTATAAACTTAGAAAATCATTAGGAAAAATCCACACAAAAAATTAACTTTTGGGAAGAGTTTGGCACGAGCAGAAGAGGGGACTAATACTGCTTTGCATGACTTTTAGTAGTGTTATTGTGGATAATTTTGACATTTTTGGTGGGTGTTTGCAAAATTAGAAAGAAGTATTTTTAGACTGAAGAAATTATTATATGGACATATGATGGACTTCTTGGTAGCTATTAAAATGCAAATTGAAAAAGTTTACTTCATTATATAAAACAACTTCTTTCCCATGATATATTTTGTGAAAATATATATTAAATGGAAATACATAAACAACATAGAAAGAAAATAATAGAGAATATAGTAGATATTTAAGGATTTTAAATAGGGATTTCTTAAATATTTTCTATCAGTGTCTGACCATTTAGATGAAGTATTGAATAATATGACCAGAAATAAAATAATAGAAGAGACATAAGGAAAATATACAAGTTATGTGAGACTGAGTGAATAGTTATCATAAGCAATAATAGATTTCAGAGAAATAATTCTGTATGAATAAAACTTGTGGAAGAAGTAGCAGTTTGTGGACACTAACAAATATGGTTTTGAATTCTGCCACTGACATATTACAATTAATCCTGCTTGAGTTCCCATTTTCTTAACTCTTAATAAAAACAAAGCATATCTTATTTTTATAGGATTCTTATTATGATGAGTATATATTTAGATATATTTAGAGATATATTTAGAAGGTTTTGAATAAATGGAAGGGTTAAGGATTTAGTAATAATGGAGGAAGTGTAAACAACTTCGTTAGATGGTAGGAAATGAAGGAAATTTCCTTATAATACTTTAATCTTCTCCCATTTTAACTTCTTTATTATTTTGTAATTGATTAGTTACCAGCACTCTCTAGAAACTCAAAAAAAAAAAAAAATCCCAGGATTCCAAGCTAAGCCTCAATATTTACAAAGGTAATGAGTCTGTCAGCCATAGGAAGTCAAGTGCTCTTACTGTTTGGTATTGCTAACCTCAAGCCTAACCTAAAGGGACACCTTTCTTGGGGGATAACAGTTCATTTGTCTTCATGCTAACTCCATCAAGGAATTTTCCTGTGCAGAAAACAGCTAGTTTCACTAAGCTCTGTATGTGCAGTGTTTTTTATGTAGTGCACTGACAGCTAGTAACCGAACCTAATCCGTCAAACTCATTTCACCTAAGACCTCAAGTATAACTCCAATTCTGATCCTTAAGGTAAAGGCGTCACTGAAGTACTTAGTTCCTGACCTTTTGTTTTTGAACACATAGTACCCTGGGGTTTGGGATACGGGAAATGTATATTTCTTTTTTGTACTGAGAAAATAGTCATTATTTTTAGATGTTGCATTTAAAAATATTATGTTTGCCCTAAAATTTTCTTATAATAGCTGCAATGTTGTTCAAGCGACCTTTGACAGAGTTTCTTCTTTGCACTCGAGTAGGTTTACAGTTTAGCAAGCTGCATGCTTTTTATTCATTTTTCATTTAATGGTTGAATCTTTGGGAAATATTACATTGTTCTTGCTAAGATAAAAATATCAGGCATCTTAATTTTGCTTGAGTTTCTGAAACTAACCACACGAATTTGGTTGTACAACATTGATCTATAAAAAAAAAATCAATTTTTCTAGTTATGCCATGTATTTTTTTATCCCCTTATCTTTTTTTCTCCATCCCCCATCCTCCACCATCCACCTCCCCTCTGGCAACCACCAGTTTGTTCTCTTCTACTGTGCGATGTATTTTCAAAGCATTTTTGTATGTGTGCAATAGATGTATGATCATACTTGCTCAGTATTATTTCTGCCAGCTGTTCAAATTTCTAACTATTGAGAAGGCACTAAAACAGGCATTTGAGAACTATTTCTGCACCACAAAGTGGTTGTCCTTTGCTTTTTCATATATTTGTGGGATGATTTGGTGTCTTCTGGGGAAGAGAAATCATTTACAAATATAGAAATATTCAGTAATACTTACTCTGTGGGTAGGTGCTACTGAAGAGCAAAGGGAACGAATTAAAAAAAAACATTAAAACCAAAGCATCATGTCTGTCAATAAGTTAGTTGAAGTTATTCTGCAGTTTATGATCCTACATCACAACAGTAAGACTCCTACTATTTGACTACTATTTTATGTGGAGGAGTTACTAACTTAGGAAGGAAACTTAAGACTTTTGGTCAATGTCTTTAAAAAAAAACAACCCAGAATTATATTATGACAGAATCTTTACTTACATTAGTTTTAATTTTTTATGTGGGTGGAGGGGCAAATGGAGAGGGAGAGACAGAATCTTAAGCAGACTCTACACCCAGTGCGTAAGCCCCACGAAGGGCTTGATCTCGCAACCCTGAAATCATGACCTGAACCAAAATCAGGAGTCAGATGCTTAACTGACTGGACCACGCAGGCACATCACACTAGTTCTAACACTCAAAACCACATGATGCACCAACTTAGACATTCAAAATTAGTCTCTGGTAATTACTTCAAAGGAGATAAGTACAGCAAATATTCCCAGACTCAAACAATTCTTAGAATTCTTAAAAAAAAAAATAAAGACATGATGGTGTGCCTGGGTGGGTCAGTCTATCAAGCATCTGCCTTCGGCTCAGGTCATGATCTCAGGGCCTGGGATCTAGCCCCACATCTCTGCTCAGGGGGGATACGTGCTTCTCCCTCTCCCTCTGTCTGCCACTCCCTCTGCTTATGTGTTCTCCTTCCTTCTGTTGAATAAATAAATAAAATCTTAAAAAACTCCAACATGATTATAGTTAGCATAAGTCATGTTACAAAATGCTGTCTGCTTAAATTTCTTGAATCTTTAAGGGAATAAGATATTTTATTAAGTTTTATGAAACAAGGAGCATATTCTTGTGTCTTGATAATGTTTCAATCTCTAAAAAACTTGAAATTTATATGGATGTCAAACTCTAGCATAATGATTATAAGAATAAAAGTAATTATTTGGATAATAATATTTGACCATAATTGTGACTTTCCAACAAATTATAATTACTTTCATCAAATTTCAATTAGAATTTAATATGTTTGATATAAGTTGAAATAAGTATTTGCAGAAGGCCAAATCTGAATTAAGAACATACAACTTCTTAAGTTTTTGTATTTCCAAATTTAAGTGTCTCATTTAAAACAGTCTTGGGGCCCCTGGATGGTTCAGTCTGTTAAGGGTTGACTCTTGATTTCGGCTCAGGTCATGATCTCAGAGTTGTGAGATTGAGCCCTAGTGGGGCTGCCTGCTCAGCGGAGAGTCTGCTTGAGGTTCTTTCTCTCTCTTCCTCTGCCCTCCTCCTCCACTTTCTTTTGCTCACACTCTCAAATAAATGAGTAAATAAAATCTTTAAAAAGTAAATAAAGTAAAATAGGCTTAAAGATAGTAAAACATATGTGGAAGTTTTATCCAATATGTGGGTCATTTTAGAAAATAGTACAGATTTTTTTTTCAGTAAACATTTACTGTTTAATGAAACACAGGAGATTAAAACATTAAAAATCTTTGAACACAGTCACTTACTTGAGGGGGCCCTAAAGATGGTGATATTTGCAATTCAGTTTATAAGGAAGATGGAAAAGTCTGTACTGGGCTGAATCACTTGGTAAATTTTCTCCAAATCATGGCTCAGTAAATTTTTTTTTAAAAATAATGTTCAAATGCCATCTTGACAATTATTATGTTCTTCATTGTTCCTAGACAATATCTTTTTTTTTTTTTTTTTTTTTTTGGGTGCTGGTCTCTGCATCACAAGAGAACAAAAGTACCTGCCTCCCTAAATAAGTAAACTCAGGCATTGATTTCTTGGTGACTCCTCAAGGGAATTAAAAAATGAACAATTCAGTCAATTAGTTGGGTCTTTTTCTTTATGATAAAATATTAGTTGAGTGATCTTTTATAGATAAATAGAATATTATTTCAACTGAATAAACCCATTATTTTGGCCTCTTATTCAATACAGCCTCAGAGTTCCTCACTTATATATAAATATGCACCTTTAAACTCCTCCTCAATACTAGTTTTCTAATTGGCAGATTTCAGATTTTTTTCACTGTGATTTTGCCTGGCTAGGTATAGTTTCAACCTTTACTCCAGGTCAGGCTTATTCGCAAGCTAATTAAATGATCTAAGATATTTTGAAGGCAGTGGGGAAAGACCTTGTTGACCCAAAATATTTTGCTTGCCACTAGCTATGATCCTCAGTTTTCCATTCGCAGATTCCTTTTTATAGGTCACAGCTAGGTTCTGTGAGAACTATTTATTATCAATTACGTATCTGTAATATAATAAATGTGTTGAGAGACTCTTTTTTTTTTTTTTTAAAGCAAACAGAGCACTGGGGAAACAAAGAATAACAGTGTTCCACTCTCAAAGACCTCACAATATAATGAGGAAGAAAAACTTTAAGTGGATAACTTAAACATTTACCCATTACTGTAGGAACACAGAGGAGACTCACTTATTACAACCTGTGCCTGAGGGCTAGATTGGGGAAGACTGGAAGATGTGACCCATGATATCTAGGCTCTTAAAGATAAGCAAAAGCTTGCCTGGTGTCAAGGTATGTATGTATGTGTGAGAGTGCACCTTGAGCAGAGAAGCTGGGACAGGTGGATGACAGAGGGATGAAATGTGTTCCAGCCAAATTCCAGTAACTCATATTAATATGCTTTCAAAAGGCATGAAGTAATATTGTATCTCAGGGAGTGAATGAAAAAGTCATAGAATTCTAAGAAGAGAGTAGTAGGAAAAGAAACGAGGCTGAATGGGTGAGGGTATAGCAGGCTTTCTATTTCATGCTAGGGATTATGGCCTTTATCCTGTAGATGACAGAGCAACATTAAAGCAGTATAATGACAAGGTTAGATTTGTAGTTCAGATCAGTCATTTCAGCAAAAATGCAGAGAAATGAATTTCAGGAAGGTTAGTCTAGAGTGTGGGAGGTATTGGTTATGAGGCTATGGCGACACTCCAGCCTTGAATAATGGCAATGGTAAAATGTAAAGAGAGAGGATGACAAATTTGAGAGGTGAAAAGCCAGCCATGTTTTCTTTCCACCATTAACCTTTTAGTGTAAATTGACTTGTTAGATTAGAGGAGCACAGGACACGGAGAAGTTAAACAGTGTGTGTGTGATGGACTAGTGGTGAAGATTAAATGGGTTAATACAACATGGACAGTGCCCTAAACTGTTTGCTATCATTATTATTATTATTATCACAGGGCAAGGAAGAGTAAAAATCTGAATGAGTCATTGACCTCAACAGATAAGAGTCAGTGGAGAGCTGCACTCATGGTCTGGATCCTGGGGACATGGATCTCATAGAAAGACATGTGCTGAAAGGGAAGGGATGTCAGAGAAGTAGTCATAGTATCTGTGGGCAAATAGAAACTGTCTTGTAGGGTAAAACTAGTGCTTTAAGGGAACACAGCATAAGTAGGGTGTGCTTTGAGTCATTTCATGTTGGGATAAAAAAAGATGTTTGGCTAAGTCACTGCTTCTGCCTCTTCCCTAAATTGCATCAGGATGCTTCAGAACCCCCTGAAAGTAAGTGTCATTGTGTTCTGTCTTCTCCTGTCATGCTCTGAAAGTACACAACGAAGATGCAAGAGCATGTGGACAGAAATCCATAGATGGGCTACATGTACATTCCATCAGCATTTTGCTTTGCTCAAGGATTTTTGTTGGACCTAAAAAAAACTCTGATCTGTTTGGAAAGAGGATTTGCATTTGCAAATAGATTTGCAGGCAGATCCAACAAGCAGCATTTTGCCATTTGCAAATCCACTTGAAACATCTGGGTCCCTGTCTAGCCCCCAAATTTTTATATAAGTGGACGACCCTAGGATCATAGTTTGAACATGATTTTAAAAATCAAGATAAATGCTAAGTAATTTGCATAATTTTCATTTTGAAAGCACACCCTGTGATGTTAACAAAATAAAAGGACATACAGAAATGAAGCTTTTTCTGCAAAGAAGAATTAAATAAAAGAAATCAATAAAGAAAAACAATAAAGGCACCTTGACTTTGTTAACTGGAGAAAACTGTGTGTCATTTCAGTGAAATAAGCTTGCTAATGAGAGTTTTACTTTAGACTAAGATTCTACCTATTCTCCTAATGATAAAAGGCATTAAAAAACTGTATTGACTACTTATGTATTGTGGATCTGAAGTTATATCCTCTATATAACTTTTTTTAATACATAAAGCAGTGAGGTTCTTCTCTAGTTTTAAAAAGAGTATTATAATATAGTCAATATAAGATTTACTCAGACTAAATTTATACTGTACCAGTAGACTATAAGAATTCCATTAATGCTCCACTGATATCATCAATGAAGAAAAAGGCAAAATGGATGCATTGTTTCTGCTCCACTAGGTCTGTAATGAAGCAACATTATAGCAGCTGCTGTCTTTTTAAACAGCTTTGGGTTTTTGTTGTTGTTGTTTGTTTTGTTTTTCCTAAGGCATCACTTGGTATATTGCAAGAATCTCAGGAAAAATATCTTTTGACCTTGTGGCCCTTCCATTTTATTATTTGTATTATTATTATTATTATTTTCGAGAACCATGGCCTTCTATTTGCCACTGAAGCACTGTGCAGTAATTTGAAATGTACAATGGAAATTTCAGATAGAAAAGCAGAGTTTGAGATTGATACTGCCAAAAGCATTTGTGCCAATGAATCCTAGTATTTTAGGAATGTTGTCCTTTAGAACGTCTCACTGCCTTTAGTGATATCACGGAGAACTTGCTAAAGGAGTGGAAACCTCAATTTTTTTTCTTGGTAAAAAAAAAAAAAGTATATGGAGCTTTCTACAATGGCACAATTAAAATTTTGCCAAACTGTCAAACCATGGTGATAAGTTGGATTCCTGGCCAGTTAACCCGTTCGTTTCAGCTGTTGGCATGACACTGATTGTCATTACCAAATCTATCATGCAGCAGCTTACCCTGCTAAGGTTGCCTAAGTGAATGGCCAGGTCTTTTGAAGTTAGTTTAGTGTGTGTGTGTGTGAGTGTGTGTGAGAGAGAGAGAGAGAGAGAGAGATTTGACAACTCACACACATCCACCCCAAAGGACAGGAAATATTTCAAGGCTAGGATTTTTAAGTGAGAGAATTTACAATTCTGAAATCATGATGCCATGGACATTCACATTAATAAGAATAATGGGCAACACATGTAAAGAAGCAAAAGAAAAATATGATGAATACACTAAATTAGCTGCCAAAAAAAAAAAAAGGAATAAAAAAGTGCTTGAACAATGATCACACTTAAGTTACCTTTCTAAAATGTTAACCTCTGAAAGGTGAAGTTTTAGTTTTTCATGGTGTAACAATACTTGGCACATTACAGATACTCAAAGAGTACTCTCATGATTTTCAACCATATTTCTCCTGAATTCCCAAATGTTGCATTGATTCCTTATGGGGCAATACTCTTAGACGATCTAGTTTAGAATTAGGATGCCCAATAATGGCTCTTCCTTGACTCTTTTATCCACTAAAACCCCTGCTGCACTCCCACGTGAACTCTGACAATAAAGACATTATTTCAGTGAATGGTACCACCATTTATCTATTGCCAACATCAGCCACTTGGATATCATCCTGGATTCCTTCTTTGTACTCTATATCAAATCAGACACCCTGACCTATTAATTTTCCATCTAACACAGCTCTCTATTCCATCCATTATCCCTCACCATTAGGGGATGATGAGGGATATTTGGATGATCCCGCCTTTATGTCTTAGGCTCTCAGTACTTTGCCCTTTGATCCTTGATTATTCCATTTGACTATACGTTTAAAGGTAAACTATCAAAGTTTACCTTTCTTAGTCTTGCTCATTTCCTTCTAATTCATTCTTTACACTATTATCAATGACCTTTCTAAAATGTCAAACTGAGTATGTCACTTATTTACGTTAAAAGGTATCAATGGTTTTCCATTATGTTAAAGATAAAACCAGAATTCTAGCTTATGCCAGGCTCTTCATGAGCTGCATTCTGGCTCCCTCCCAGAATTACCTTTTCTCTATTCTTCTTGGTTCTATACCAAACTTGCAGTTTCTTGCAGTTTCTCAAATGTGCCATATTTTTCTTGCTTCTTTGCTTTTGTATGTACTATTTCTTATGCATGGAATTTTTTTGTCCTCCATGATCAAGTCCAGCACTCTACTACCCAACACAGGCATCATCTCCTCTATGAAGTGTTCCCTGATCTTCATGCTCTAGGTTTGGTTTCTATAGAGCATCCAGTGTATACTTTTGGCTTAGCATTCATCACATAATGCTAATTTGCTTGTTTCTTTTACTGGAAAATGAGCTTGCTGGTCATGGTGAATGTGGCTTAAATGTATCTCCAGCACCTTTTGTTATGCTTGATTTGTGGAATTAATCATTCATTCATTCATTCACTCATTCAACAAATATTAATTGAGGAGTTACTATTTGTCAACAATTGTTCTAGTCATTGAAATAAGCAATGTACAAGTTCTTATGTTATGGGTTAACTTCTGTTTCCCAAATCTCAAGTAAGCTTCTTTGGTTGGCAGTATTTTATGTATACTGTCACACACCATTTTCGGGAAAAGTTAGAGCTATCCATGATTCTGCTGGAAAAGGACAACTGGAGGATTTGGATTTGGAACTCTCCTATACTCTGCACCATGCTCCTAGGTCCCATGCTTTGTTGATTTCAATCTTTAATCTTTCATTGTAATAAACTGTAAACATGAGGACAACTTTAAATCACTTCTGAGTCCTTGAAGCAAATTATTGAACCTGGAGGTGCTCTGGGGAACTTCCAAACTTTCATATCATGTCACAAATGAGGATGGTTTTGGAAACTCCTCAACTTTTCAAGTGTTAAGAAATGTAGAAGGTACATTAAATATTTATGAACATTACTCTGCCTGCCACTACCCTCAACAGTCTATTTTTCACACAGTAGCTGCATCCTTTAAAAATGTAAATCATTTTGGGGTGCCTGGGTGGCTCAGTGGGTTAAAGCCTCTGCCTTCAGCTCGGGTCATGATCCCAGGGTCCTGGGATCGAGCCCCGCATCAGGCTCTCTGCTCCGAGGGGAGCCTGCTTTCTCCTCTCTCTCTGCCTGCCTCTCTGCCTACTTGTGATCTCTCTCTCTGTCAAATGAATAAATAAATTTTTTTTTTAAAATGTAAATCATTTTGCTTATCTGCTCAAAACTCTCCAATGACTTCTAGTTTATATAAGATGAATCATAATGTGTTAATATGGATTACAAAGGACATACTTAATATGACCTCTTCCAAACTGTTTGATCTCAGAGCCAATTGCTTTCCTTGATCATGTACCAGTTGTAGCCCAACTGGCCTTCCTTGACCATGCTCTGTCTTAGGGATTTTGAGATTGCTGCTCCCTTTGCCCTTAACATTCTTTTCACTGTTTCCCCATGTATCACTTTTCCAGTACTTTCTCCAGTACCTCCTACTTTAATGTGCTCCTTAAATTCCTATAATAATTTCCATAGGGCTATCCCCATACAAGCATCATTTTATTAATGCAATTTTCCATTGCACATCTGCCTGATCATATGGTCAAACCATTGGCCACCACTTGTGAATCAGTAAAAACCTAAACATAGTGGGCTTTTATCATAATTCAATTCTCCCATCACTTACAAGGAAAACAGGATGTAAATCATCCCTCTGAACTGATTTTATCTTACCTTCTTTAATCAGTCTTTGTACCTACAGGCCTTAGTGCCACAGTATTCCAAATAGGATGCTGTTTCTCCACCTTGGAACTGCCACTTATACAGCAAGCAGCTTGTTGTTGGTCAGTAGAGACTTGTTCATAGGGTATTACCCACATGATTATAGGATCCGGCAGCTGCTCAGGTGGTTCCAAAGTCAGTCTGAGGGAAAAAGAGACTACCTATCTGAGAATATGATGAGTACCTACTTGCACTCCCTTGGCAGATTGTTTCTGCACAAACCATTTCTATTTTATTATGAAATTCTAGGCACCGCCCTCTCCATGAAAGCCTTTCTCCAAAAGTACCTAAGACATTATGGCTATTTTAGTTTTTAAGATTGTTTTATGTCTTTCAGTCATAGGAACAGTCTCAATTAATGTCCAATAGCAAGCTCAGATTTGTTACCCAAATAACTATACTGTGTAGCTACATAATCATTAGAAGGAGGAAAATAACATCAGAAAAAAACATAAGAAAATTCACCTAGGCAAAAAGGTCTAAAAAGGGTTCCCTGAGAAACTGAAACATATGTTGATGTCAGATTATCTTAGCTAGATAAGGAAGACTGTCTCAGGCAGAAGAAATACTGTGTGCAGAGACCCTGAGCTAGGAGAAAGCTTGGCACATTTAAGCATCTGAAACAATAGCCCTAGCATAATGAGTCTGGGAGAGTGGGTCAAAATGAAGCCAAAGAGATACAGAAAGCTATGGGTTTTGGGAATCTAATTCTTATTTTCATGCTTGTTGTATAAGCAACTTATTTTATGTACACTGTAATATTTTTAAAAAAACCCATATACTCTGAAAGAGAGAGAGAGAGGCAAAATTAGGGAGTTCATACCAATGAACAAAGGAAATGTTATTTCCTAGATGTTATTTCTCTTCTCCACAGTAGACACATTTATACGTAACCCTGATCAGAGAGAGAGAGAAAATTTTGCAAGACCAAGAATACTGCAGATTCTCCTGGTGGTTAATGTGACTCTAGAAACTTTGTAGAATCGAGGAAGGGCTACCTTTTTAAAACATGAAGCTGGAAGTGTGTCTCTTAAAGGACAAATGTGTCTCTTAAAGGACAAAGAAAAATTTGAGACAAAAATGTGATATGAAATGGATCATGTTTGTTTATTACTTCTGTTTTACCTCTGAACTTCCCTGTGACTGAAAAATACATAGGAAAAATGAGTAATAAAAGAAAAAAGAAGAAAAAATGTCAGGTCTTCTTCAACTTTGAAATCTAAACCTTTCTATATATTTCGTCTTTGGTTATTATAATGCTCATTAGTCAAAATGAATTATCAGTGAGAATAAAGTTATCACTAAGTTAATCTGATAAATTTATTATGTGGTAGAAGTTATGCTAAATATCATTCTTCAAACAAACTGAAATTCTCTAAAATTATGGCTTTGAAAACATAGTTCTCTTAGGCATGGTTACCTTGGAAGTCCATGGCTGTTTTCCTCTCAAACTCTATTACCCAAGAAACCTGATTCTCTAATTCATATATGCATCAATTAATTGCATATAGTTTAATTTCACTCCTCTAATAAACTAGTTAGTAAATATGTTACATGAATGTTGGGTTTTTACATAATTTCCCCTAAAAAATAGAAAGATTACAAAAGCAAAAAAAAAATAGTAATTATCTTCTTAAAAATAAGGTATTATAGAATAGTGAAGGACAGAAAGAAGATAATGTAAAATGAAGCATTTTTATATGTACTACAATTAATAATCAAGCAGTGATTAGTAGAGCAATAGCCTAAATGCATTCATTTATTCCACAAATATTTATTGAATAACTACTATTTGCCAGATACTGATCTCGGCACATGAGTTCAATCAGAGACCCATAAACAAAGATTACTGTCTTTGTGGAGGTTACATTCTAGTGTGCAGGGAGAATCTATAAATAATATCTATTATTTTAGAAAGTAAATTATGTATTATGTTACAGAGTAATACATGCTATGGGGAAAAAAAAAGAGAGAGAGAAAGCATAATACAAGGATATGGAATGCCGGAGAAGGGATGTTGTCAGGTAGAATTTTAAATAGTTGGTAAGGATAAACTACATTGAGAGGGTGACAAATACTGAAGGAGGGAATTCCAATGATGGAATGAATAAGTCACAGGGATAAAAGGAACAGCATAGGAAATATAGTCAATGGTATTATGATAGTGCTGCATGGTGACCAACAGCAGCTACACTTGTGAGCAAGTATAATGTATAAACTTATTGAAAAACTATGTTGTGTACCTAAAACTAATGTAACCTCATGTGTCAACTATACTTCAAAAACAAACAACAAACAAATAATTGAAGGAGGAAGAAATTAGTTATATTTATACTTTGGGAGAAGAATATTTCAAACTATTAGAATAAACAGTCCAAAGGCCCTAAGATGGTTAAATTGGGGAGCAGAAGAGAGGACGTATAACCAGAGTGAGAACAGTAAGGGGTGGAGACAGGCCATAGAGGTCCAAATCATTCAAGTTCTTGGATCTCTTTGTAAGAAACTTAGACTTAACAGAGTGATTTAAAGAGCTAGTGGAAGGTTTGAAGGAGAATACAGAACATCGCTTATGCCTTAAGGAATCACTTTGGCTGCTGTGTTAAAAATAGATTGTGGGAGTACAACATAGGAGGAGGCAAGAAAAACAGTCAGGAGTGTAGTGGTTAGTGTTATGTGTAAACTTGGCGAGGCTATGGCACCCGGTTATTTATCCAAATACAAGCCTAGATGTTACTGTGAAGGTATTCTGTAGATGTGGTTAGCATCTACAATTCACTGACTTCAGTAAAAGAGATTACCCTCAATAATATGGGTGGGCCTCATCTATACAACTGATGCCCTTAAGAGCAAAGATTGAGATTTTCCAGAGTAGAAGAAATTCTACCTTGACACTGCAGCATCAACTCTTGCCTGAGTTTATAACTCACTAGTCTGTCCTACAGATTTTTGAATTTGCCAGCCCTACAACTGTGTGAGTCAGTTCCTTAAAATAAATTATAGATATATACGGTTATGTATCTAGATATAGATAGATGGAAGAGAGAAAGGACAGAAACAGTCAATACAATATATAAATTTATGTATGATATACACATATATGTATGTTTATATAGGCATTCACATATATGTCCTATTAGTTCTGTTTTTCTAGATCATCCTGACTGAAAATGATGCTATTGGCAATAATATTTGCAAGATATAATGGTGGCTGGGAGCAGGATAGTAATGGTGTCGGTGGTAAGATCACCCCATTCTGAATTTATATACTGACACTGATATCCATAGAAAGTACTCTAAGTATCATCTTCAGAAGTAATTCAGCTGAAGTCTGGGAATAATTTACTATGACATACAATTCCAACTTTTTTTCCTGGAAGGTTAAAGTTAGACAGTCTAGCATTTTCTAGACTATCCTTTGAAAGGCATTCGGCATCTACACAGAATTGGTAGTCCTTCTCCCAAACCCCCACCACTGCTGTGTGAAAAGGAAGGGGATGGGGCCAAAGGTATAACTTAAGAACGTCAACTATTACTTATTAAACAAGAACCTGCATACACGATGTCAGTGATGTGATTAATCATTCTCTGGTACAAAAAGAAGGTCGTTCATGTTGAAATTTTGATTTATGTGTGCTCTTGCATTATCTCCTAAACCCTAGCCACTTGCCAGCATGCACACTGTAATGAGTTTGGCATTTGTGTAGGACTTTAGAGACATTAAATAATGAATCCCTCTAGAATATTTCCTTGTATTACTATATCCTACTCATTTTTAAGTGAGGAAATAGAGATGGTATATAATTTGACTAAATCCTCATATCAGGTTGGTAAAGTGGAGGGGTAGAAATAATTAAATGTGTTCAAATATTATATTATGGAATCATTTAACATGCCTCACAGAGCCCAAGTAGACACCACAGATCTAAATAACTGAAGATTCCAAATTTATCAAGGAAATTAAGGGTGTAGGATGAGTTTCAGAGGAGTTACTCTTTTTTTATTTACTAGCATTAATATCATCCAGTGTTCCTTATGGCTTAGCTATAACCCTCCAGGTATTATTATACTCACTTAAGAACTGATAACTTTTTAATGGATCATAACTTACATACAAATTTTAACCTCTTTCTTTAAAATGTTAATTTACTAAATTTGAGAAAATTTTTTGTCATTTTAAAAAATGTATCTTTGATATGCAATTAAAATTCTTTGCTCTTCTAACATGGTAAAATGCCTTGTAGCTCTTGTGTTTGGCTTTGATCACCAAATACTAGTAAACATATCTGTGTGTCTGCAACTTTGCAAAGCTATGTTGTAAACCAAAATGTTATAGTAATAATCTATGTGAAGTTGGCAGCTGCTGAGATATTAAAATAGATTTTCTTTAAAAAGCACCAAGTTCTTTCAAGCTGCTAAACCACCTTATAGTGCAGAGAAAAGAAATTTACATAACCATATTAGGTCAGGCAAAGAACACAAGATTTTTACTGAAAAAAAAAAAAGGATCCTGGAGCATATGCTGATCTAGATCTACTTGGGTTTTGGTTTTATCTACTACTCAGGTTTGGTGGTGAAAAAATCAAGCTCCATACTTTTGCAAGGTAGACAGTCATTAATATAACAGTTTACCACACAAAGCAGGGACCTTGGAGGACTTTGTTCTTAGGATAACTGTGGAAAAACAAGAAAAACAAAACAACCGATCTGCTCCTTGCCCCTTTTAAGATGACTGCAAAAAAAAAAGTTACCCTGGCACTGAATAGGGTATGAGAAAAACATATCTTTTTAAATGTCCTGGAGAAGTTGTAACTTTATGGTGGACTTGAAACAGATTTGAGCCTTGCCCTCATCAGCTAGAGGGCCAGAAAACTCTAAGCTTCATCTTGGTTTGTGATGGTCCTAGGTTGGAATTGCCCCCTGCTGCCCAGCAGAAGCAAATGCAAATCCACCACAGTAAGGCTCTATCCGTATTTTAGGTCTCCAAATAATTTCACCAGTGTAGTAATGATGAAAAGTAAAAACTAACTAGGCACCAAGGAAACAAATCATCCAAAGGAGAAATAAGAGAAACGGACTTGAAAAGATCCCAGGTGTAGGAAGTATCAAATATAAACAAGCATTAAAAATTATATTTAAAGTTTTGAAGAAGAAAAAGATAAGCTTTAAAATATCTTTAGGGTAAAGGAACAAAAATTAACAGAATTGAAAAAGAGTCAAATATAATACCAGATATGAAAAGAAAACCAATTAAAATTAAAAACTCAACAAGAGCAGCTGTACCAGATGAAGCACAGCTAGAGAGATAATTAGTGACTGGGAAGAGGGGAAATAGTATCCAGGATGCAGGATGGAGAGATCCATGCCCCCCACACCAAAAAAAAAAGGAGGGTGGCAGGGGGACCATCTTGATAAAATAGGAAACATGGTAGCCAGAAAGAGAATGCTTAATATTGTCTATAATGAAACTCCACAAGGAGACAAGATAAGGAATGAGGTGAGGCAACACTGGCAGTGATAACAGATTAGAATTTCTGGGATTAATCACAGACATAAACCAGATTTAAAAAGGACCAACACATCTGCAATAGAATACTGACACATATAGTAGTGAAACTAGAAAACATCACGACAAATAAAACAAAATTAAAAACAGCTAGAGAAAAACAACAGTTACCTTCTGAAGACTGTTAACTGACTTCTTGAGAGATAATGGAAGCCCAAACATAGGAGAATTATATTATCAAGATGTTTTTTTAAAAAATAAAAAGTATGAAATAATAATATGGATCAACTGAAATAGAAGAGAAACAAACATACCAGGTGTAGAACAGAAAAAGGACAAAAGAGAATTGTAGATCAGCATTTACAGCACATTTAAAGAAATTCAGTGTCTACTTAAAAAAATGAAGATTGCATGACTGAATTTAAAAAGATTGTATGATATTAACTAGAGTCGCATGTAAAACATATAGGAAGAATGAGAGAAAAAGGAAAAAGAACATATGCTGTGAAAATACTAATCAAAGAAAATTGGTATGGTTATATAAATATCAGAACTAAATAGACCTGAAGACAAACATTTTTTGATTGACCCATCTATAATCAATATTAATTGTGAAAATATGTGATGTCAAACATGACAGGAACAAATAGAAACAGACAAATCATTAATCTTTGGGAGATTTTAAATACATTTTTCAATAAATAGGAAAAATAGATGAATCATTAAAGATATAGAAATCTTGAATAACAAAAACATAGACTGGATATCTGTATCTCTCTCTGTCTCTCTCTCTCTATATATACATATATATGCACACACACACAAATAATGCACATATATACATACATATTATATATACATTATATATTCATATTAAAATGCCATTTCTAATAACTGGAAAATATACAGTCTTCTTTTAGCATTGTTGGAACCGTTATGAAAACTAACCTTTTTCTGGGCAAATTTCATGTAATAACTGAGAACTGAAATAACGGCAATTAAGCTAGAATTAAATAGAGAAGAGATAACTGGAAAATTGTCCTTTTATTTGAAAATTAAGAATTAGCCTTAAAAAATATTTTATTTATTTATTTGACAGAGGCACAGCAAGAGAGGGAACACAAGCAGGGGGAGTGGGAGAGGGAGAAGCAGGCTAATTAATACCATAGAAAACATACAAGAAAAAGAATTAAAAAGGTCAAAATTGTCTTTTAAAACTACTACTTAAATTGATTACCCCTCAGATTAGACTAATTATGACAAGAGAGAGAAGACCCAGTAAAGTTACTCTCTCTTAGTCAATCTCTCTCTTCTCTCTATATATAGAGAGAATAATATAAAATAATACCGAGAACATTTCTCCAGATCCTATAGATATTAAAGAGATACTAAGATTAATATGAATAACTTTATGACAATGTTTACACTTTTAGATAATGTAGATAAAGTTTTGGAAAAATATAATCATTCAACAGTGATTCCAGAAAGGAGAGAGAAGGTAAATAATATATACATAGACATTAAGAAATTAAATCATTAATCAAAAATGTTTCCACAATGAAACCAGTTCCAGATGTCTTCATTAATGGATTCCACCAACATTTAAAAAAGAAATAATTCTATCTTCTCAAACTCTTTCAGAAAATAGAAAAAAAAGATAACATGGCCCAACTCATTGTAACAGGCCAATAAAACCTTGACGAAAAACTTGACAAAGATATTTCAGGAAAAGTAAGATAATGCTACTTGCATTCATTCATACAAATGCAAAATTCCTAAACCAAATATCTATCTGCAAACTAAATTCAGAAATATATGAAAAAATAATATTGCATCATCTTCTGGATGATGTACAAGGATGTACTGCAGTTCACTAACTACTTAAAGCTAACACAAACTACAAGGGTGTAAAGACCATGGTCCCCAACAATACTGCCCTTACTCCAGACAACAGCAATATGTACAGGGTCCCGGATCTCACAAACCCACACTTCTGACTGACTGGCTATAAATTTGGAGGTTTCCAAAACCCTTGTCAGGGTTGATAATTTGCTAGAATGTCTCAAAGAATCTAAGAAAGTGCTATACTTAAAATTACCATTTTATTATGAAGTACACAGATTAGGTGGCCCAGCCAAGTGAAGAGGCACAGAGCAGGAAAGGAGGTTTAACAGTAAAGTATTATTAAATCAATCAACTATTAATTAATCAATTATTAAATCAATCAACATCATCTACCACAGTGACAGAATTGAAGAGAAAAATACAATTCTCTCAATGGGTGGAAAAGCAAATGCTTCCACTGTTCATAATAAATTCAACTTCCATCCATGATAAAACTCTCAGTACATCAAAACTTAATGAAAGTGATTATAAGATACCTCATTGTCCCATGCTCAGCATATACAATTGGTTATTAAGTCCTATCATTTCCCCCCAGATTTATTAAGATATTATTGGCATAAAGCATATGTGGCTTTAAGGTGTACAATGTGATGATTTGATATATAGATATATATGTCAAATATATATGTATATATATTACATATATGTATATATATGATTATTATAATAAGGTTAGAAAACAAGTCTATCCTCTCACAAAATTAACATTTTTTTTAGTGTGTGGTGATAACTTTTAAGATCTTCTCTCATAACATTCCAAGTATATAATACACTATTACTAATTATAGTCACTATGTTGTACATATGACAGAACTTATGATAAGTCATTCGAAGTGCCTTTTCTATTGGTCTTTTCTTTCCATTTTTGGCTTTTGTTGTCTTCCATCAGAACTACTTGAATTGCCTTTTTGTCACTCTAACTTATTTTAATGTTGTTCATCTTCAATTCATCCCCCAAATTTCCTAATATTTGAGTCTGGTCACTTTTGCCCTTGCTCAATATTTTTCATCAAATTTCCATAATTTACAGCATAAACTTTGATACTTTGTGATTTCCTATACCACTGGAAAAATAATCTTCCCTCACATTAATTATAATTTAGAAGCATCAAACTTCCAACTTCAAAAAGCATGCCTACCCTTATGTTAGGGAGTTTTAACAATTAATAGGAATAAAAATAATGGCTTACATTTCTAAAGTACTTAGACTGTGAAGTGTTCATATTTGTATGATGTTATTTTACTTTATAATAGTAAGTAATATTTAATCCCTTCTTTCTTAAGACTTCAATTTTTAGAGCTGTTTATAATAGTAAGTAATATTTAATCCCTTCTTTCTTAAGACTTTAATTTTTAGAGCAATTTTAAGTTCACAGCAAATTTAAGAGGAAAGTAGAGAGATTTCCCAATTGATGAACCTACTATGACACATCATCCAAAACCCATATTTTACATTAGAATTCACTCTTGGTGCTGTACATCAATTAAGTGGATATGGAAAAATGTATAATGACATGTACTGATCATTATAGCATCACACAGAATATTTTTACAGCCCTAAAAACTTCTGTGTTTTGCTTATTTATCTCTCCCCTGTCCCCCAACCTCTGGCAACCACTGATCTTTTTACTGGGTCCACAGTTTTGCCTTTCTCAAAATGTCATATAGTTGAACTCATACAGTATGTACCATTTTCATACTGCATTATTTTACTTAGTTGTATGTCTTTAACTTTCCTCCATGTCTTCTCATGGCTTGATACCTCATTTATTTTTAGTTGTGAATGATATTTCATCACCTGGATGTACCAAAATTTATTTACTCATTCACCTACTGAAGGACATTTTGGTTACTTCCAAGTTTTGGCAATTCTGAATAAAGATGTCATAACATCTGTGTGCATGTTGTTTTGTGAACAGAAGTTTTCAACTTTTGGGGGTAAATACCAAAAAGCCCAATTGCTGGATCCTATGGTAAGAGTAAGTTTAGTTTTGTAAGAAATGGCCAAACTACCTTCCAAAATAGCTATATCTCTTCTTTCCTGATGAGGTAACTGGAGACACAACATACATCATCTTTTTCTAATTAAACAGTAGAACTGGGAATGGAACTCAGCTCTTCTGATTGCTAGTTTAATGTTCTGTCTAAATCTGAGTAACATCTCCGTAAATTTTTTCTTACAAAGGCACTCTTCAATATCTCGTAACTACTGTTATTGTGGCCACTCTGTGACAGTTTTTTTTTCTTAAACATTATATTTACCCTCTGCCCTGGTTCTGCTCTCCTGTCATCCCAGTTACTAAGCTACGTTTCTCTTGCTTCCTTTCTTCTCTATCATGCACCAGACATGTGTGCTGTGCTCTTTCTCCTTCTCTTAATATGGTACCCAACATGGAACATTTTATTTTTAATCTACCCTGAAGAACCTATATAACTATGCTCATGGCTAATTGGTAACTAACTTAGGTCATTTTTATAGTTAAAAAAAAAGAGGAAAAATTTTTTTATCAATACATAAGATTAGGTTTAAAATAGTCTCATCAAGTAATATCTCTGAAAGACATTTTTATTTCTATTTTATTCATACTATACTTAAGTATAACTTCTTTTTAATATAAGAAGAGTTTTTAACATATGCATAGTAAATACATGCATGAGAATTAAGTTCATACTTTAAGTCATTGTGTGCTAGTGTCACTTCTAAAACAGCCATTCTCATAGCATATTAATTTATTCTATTCTAACATATTAATAATCAATGGAGAGAACATCCGGGCATTGCTACTGAAATTTCCAAACATGTAGCTAATTAACTTTTGAATTCTGATTGATTATTGCCTGATGTATGCATTTCAAAAACTTAACTTTTTAGTTATTTATGATCTTTAGTATTTTCAATGGTTTGCTCCCCAGCATTTATGTTGTATGTTCAAATAAGAATTTAAGAACAGACAATTAAGTGTGAACCTACAACTTTGTTAATATACAACCAACACATTGAATCATTGATGAAGAACATTAAGGAAACCTGGATTGCACATATTTTAAAACTGAAAATATGAGAATTAATTTACTGAAAACCCCCATGGGAAGTAACTATATGTCACAGGTGCCAAATTAGAAATCTCCAGGTTATAAGATCATAACCCCTAGAGGAATATTTATCTGTATGTTTACTTAATATCTAACAGCATGTGAAATTTATTTATTAATATGCCTGCAGGTTTCTCTCTAATCCCACTTCTCAAAGATGCACACACATAGATAGAAAACCAGGAGGGGGTGAATTGCCCTGGAACTGTTTCCATCTAAGCTGAAAAATATAGTTTTAATGGGAAAAGCAAAAGTTGCTCTCTCCTTCTAACCTTGAACATTTATACACATCCAAAGTAAAATATGTGGACAAATTCAAAGGCAATCTCCTCCATGGCATCTTCTTGGCAATACACTTACTCCAATCTAAGTTAGCACTGATCTCACCCTCTCCAAATGTAATTTACCTATCGGCCTCATTTTATCATCCCTTCAATTATAGTGTACATGTATCCTTCAATTTCCTTTGAATGCTCTACATTGACAGAAATCTTGCTGTGACAATTTGTTTTAGTACAGGGTGCATAGCAAAGTGACTTTTTATACTGGCATCTACCTGATATTTGTTAAAAGCATTTGGTTTTAATTATATATGTGAAAACTTAGATATGTAAACCACTTATTAAGGAGACTAATATTAAAAAGGAAGAACAAGGTTTTTTTTAAACTGGACAGAAATAGTTTTAGAATGAAATTTTCCAGAGTAGTTTCATTTTTCAAGGGAAGCTTTGATATATGATTGTATTAAATACAATTATATAACGTAATTTTTTTCTACAGAAAAAGAAAGCAAAGAATTGAAGCAACTGCCTGAATAATTTAGACCGATACAGTTTTCCTCCAATTTTTTTATCTACTTAGGGTATAATTATTGATTTGCTTTGAATATCCTATGATTGCCCCAGTGAAAGAAATCTGCTTGAGGCCATAGCAACTAGGTTGCATGTACTACTAATGCCAGACATTTTTATAATGCCTTATACTTATCATAACAGTGCTTTTACATCAATTATTTCATTTAGGCCTCAGGTAGAATAAGTGGGGGGGGGAAGATAGGAAAGTTATTATAACTCACATTTTATAGGTGTAAGAGAGAAGACTATATTTGTTTATACATATGTTTCTTGCAAATACTTGAATATCTTGTACAACATTCTCTTGCCTGTATAAATCTAACTGTTCTTAAATGAAGGTAAAGTTACTATATGTAAAACTTCCTTCCTTACATAGGGGACTTGCTGTTTATCTAACATTGTCAAGTAGTAGAGAGTACAAACTAGACCTTTATAATTGCTAGACCTTTATAATTGTAAATGTACCATAGGAATACATAAAAAAGTTATTGTTTCTAACAAAAGAATTGAGATAGTATACACAGAAGAGATGACAATTTGAGCTAGGTCTTATAGGCTGAGTTCAACAGCTGGAGAAATGAGCAAGGCCATAAGAAACAGCTCTCAAATGTAAAACTGCCCATCACAGTTGACAATCTGCAGAACGCTACTGCTCAGTATCAAGTTACATGGGAGAACATTATGGAGAATAAAACTAGAAAAATAGAACTGGGGCCAGTTATACGCAACTCTGAATTCCAAGTTGAGGACGTTGGCAATGAGTTCTTTTATAGGCGATGAGGAAGTATTTTCGTCTTTTGGGTTTCTTGTTTGTTTTTAAGGAAAGAAGATAGAAAATATTACACAGAGAAGATGTGAAGAGTATTGAGAATAGAATCTTTGGGCAGAATTTTCCCAACACCATACAGTACACATGCAAAATGTTAACATTCGCATGGCACACAGGGCCCAACTGACAAGGCTGGTCCTGGCTGTGGGCTACCAGCTCCCTAGGCCAGCTCTTCCCAGCCTTCCTGACAGCTGAGAGACTCAATATAATTTCTCTCACTTGAACCCATTAGATCCATCACCAAAATGCCTGGTATCCCTGTTGGGAAAGCCTATCTTTTGCAAAGGAAAGAGGAAGAGGAACCAATGTAGAAGGGCGAGCAAAGGAAAAAAAAAGAAGACAGTGTTAGCAAGAAAGCAGGAGTGTGGTATTGTTAAGTCAAGAGAGGAAAAACTTTTTAAAATGGAGCGAACCAAAAAGACTTGCCTATTATTGAAAAATCGTATGTAGTTCAATTTTTATCGTTACTAAGAAAAACAGTATGACAGTTTTCAAAAAGTTAAAAACTGAACTACCATATGATCCAGCAATCCCATTCCTGGGTATATATCTGAAGGAATTTAAATCATTATCTTGAAAGGATATTTGCATACCCATATTTATTACCACACGACTCACAATAGCCAAGATAAGGAAACAACCAAGTGCCCATCAGAAGGTAAATGGATAAAGAAGATGTGGTGTGTGTACACACACACACACACACACACACACACAAGATGGAACACTATTCAGCCATGAGAAAGAAGGAAATCTTGCCACTTGCCACAACATGGATAAACCTTGAAGGTGTTAGGCTACGTAAGGTAGACAGAGAAGGACAAACACTGTATAATCTAACTTCTATGTCAAATTTAAAAAGAAACAAAATTGAACTGATAAAAACAGAGTAGAATGGTGGTTACCAGGAGCAAGGGGGTTGACGGGGGTTGGGGAGATGTTGTTTAAAGGTACAAACTTACAACTAGTAGATAAGTTCTAGAGAGCTAATGCACAGTGCAGTGAATAGAGTCAGCAATACTGTATTATAAACTTTAAAGTCTGTAAGCTGGGTGGGGGAGGAAGGAAAACGCTGGGCTGGAAAGAGAGGCAAGGCAGGGGCCCTTTGGGAAGTTGAAGCCTGAGTATGTAGGTCAAGGGAAAGAAGTCAAAAGAGAAAATTGGACTAGAAACATGCAAGAGAAAAGGGAAAAATAAACAGATGAAGCAAAATTTGGGTAAATGAGAAATAATGGCATCAAATGCGTGAGTAGAGGGATTAACTTGAGCGTTTGTTAAAAATATACTTTTCTTTTAACAGACAGAATGGAGGGAAGTAGTGGTGAAGAGAAAGAGAGATTCAGAAGGGTGTTGAAGAAATGTGAGTGTATTCCCACTCAATAGCTTTTGTTTTCTCTGTAAAATAGGATGTGAGAAGGATGGTAATCATTCAACAATTCCTACCGGGGAAAAGGACAGGTGACAAGGTAGAGTGAAGTTAGGGTCAGATGAATCTATCAATCACGTTCTCAACACTGTGCTCAACAATGTGCTAGGTGCTGTAGGGGATATAAAATATGGATGATGTGATTCCTGTCCTCAAAGGGAAACACGCACACAAATAACTAAAAGATAAGGAAGTCTTTACAAGCTAAATTATTATTTGCTGAAAATCATTAAAAAGTCCTATGGAAGAATTGGAGGGTAAAGAAACTGAAAAAGCTTCATGCATTATTTGAATAAACAGAGGATCAGATTGTAGAAAAAAAGCAGAGACCAGCTTAAGATGGCATATGCACAGCAGTTAGTTGGGAGATCATCGGGTAGTGGAGGAAGTGACTGATGGGGAGAAGTAGGCAACATGACTGAACAAATAGAAAAGAACCAGGTATATGTTACCCACACCGGGAATAAAATAAATAAAATAAATACAGAAAAATAAAAAAAGAGAAAGGAACCAGAGGATAGAGATGGATGAAGATTAATTGGGTATTTCCAAGCAGGATGGTGGGCAGTGAGGGGATAATAGAAGTAGAAACTTGACAGTCCAGGAAGCTTGCAGCAAACCAGATGTGAGGCTTTGCAAGAATAACGCCAGTGCCAGAATGAAGAGAAAGAGATGAATCCGAGGCATATTCTGAAGGCAGATTTGTTAAAACAATGTGACAGATTGGATATTAATTGAGAGAAAGGAAAAGAGTAAACTGGGCTTTTAAGTTTTTACTTTTGGGAATAAAAAAACAAACAATATTAGTGCTGGAACATTGGAGAGAGCAAGGCAATTTTGAGGGGACAATAATGTTTGGGGCTTTTTGAAATTTCAGGGGAATAGCAGCAAAGAGATGGTTGGTTAGGTTTTTGGCATTCCCAGTCTTTGGTGGGAAAGAATAAAGGTTTATAATTTGAATTACCACTAAGGGGTCATAAATGAAGTTTTGGGAAAAGATCAGCTCATTGCAAAAGTGTGTGCAGATACAAGAGGATCAAAGCATTAAAATTTGAGTCTCAAGGGACATTTCTATTTACAAAGGAAGAGCAGGAAGTCAGGCCTGATGGGAAGGCAGAGTAAACGGTCAGAGAGTAGGGGAACAAATGAATCGACATGTTCTGAAACTGGGCGAGAAGAAAACTTCAAGGAGCAAAGGATTTAATTGCATTTAATTGCAGCAAAGGTTGTGAAGAAACAGAAATGGAATTGATAAAAGTCCACTGAATTTGACTGAAAGGAGACAATTGTAAACCTTTCAGAGACCTGTTTTAGTGAAATGATGGAAGAAGAGAATGAAGGTACCAGGCAAATAAGACAGTTGGTATATAAATATGCTCAACTCTTTCCAAAGGAGAGCATATTAGAATTTCTAAGAGAGTCCTGAGGAAATGCTTTAGAGATTACTGCTGAAATTCATGGAGTATTGCTAGATCCTGCGGGCCTCTCACCCCTCAGTCATTCGAAGCAGCTCCATTTATACTGTGTGTGAGTACATATGTGTGTGAGAGCACATGTGCCTGTATGTGAGTTCACAAGGGTAACAATTTAGGAGTTGCATTTGAAGAAGTGTTGGATGCTAAAATAAAATTTAATAATCTACTCTAGAAACTTGGCAATTAAGGAGAAAAATACTATGTGAGTGCTAGAAAGGATAGCAGGGTAATTTTAAAACAGGATATTAATAACTTCCAATATGTTAGAGAAAACTGACTGTAGATTCATACATCTCTCATTTTAAATTCTGGATATATTTACTAGCTATGCATGTGAATTACTTAACCTCTGTTAATCTCAGTTTTCTCCCATCTAAAAGGTATCGAAAGGCATTCTCTTCAAAGTGTGGTTGGATGACACAGAAGTGGGCAAGAATAGTAGCCTCTTTTGTCTCTAATTTCCATTTCAGTGAGTGTGGTTTACACACACTCACATGTACAGGAAATGAAACTTCATGTTCTATAATTAAACACAACGTCTATCTTGAGCTCCCATTCCTATTGGCAGAAAACTTAGTTATTTGAATAGTTAGGTGAACTCAACAGTTCTGTATTTTTTCAGACATTTCAGTTTTAAGCCTAAATAAATACAAGGTTTACCTGTCCAAATATTCTTTCTAGTGTGGCATTCAAGATTTCAGGGATGCTTCCTGGCTTCCTCATTAGGCTTTTAGTCCTCAGTCAGTGTGTTGTCCCTGGTATCCATTGGGGTTTTCCCTCTGACCTCCTCCTGAAGCCCTTGTTGCCTTCTGTGCAGGCACTGGCTGATGTGTGTCCATGTCCTGCTCCACATTTTGATGCTGATATATAAACATATTGTACTATATCTACTGCTGACTGGCAGCTTCTCACTCTGACCAAAGTCTCCTATTTGTTCATAAATTATTTTTACTGTTAAATATATTTGCCTCGGGGCACCTGGGTGGCTCAGTGGGTTAAGCCTCTGCCTTCGGCTCTGGTCATGATCTCAGGGTCCTGGGATCAAGCCCAGCGTTGGGCTCTCTGCTCGGCAGGGAGCCTGCTTCCTCCTCTCTCTTTGCCTGCCTCTCTGCCTCCTTGTGATCTCTGTCTGTCAAACAAATGAACAAAATCTTATATATATCTATATATAAGATATATAGATATATATAACATATCTATATATCTTATATATAGATATATATAAGATTTTATATAGCCTTTTCAAAACCACATGAAAATGTGTGTCTCTTGGAAATATACTGAGGTTTGTATCTGTTCTTGAGCCAGTCCTGACCTGACACCTCATATTGCTACGCCACCTCTCAGTTTCCCTATTAAACACATTTCTCTAAGACATAATGTGCTTCCAGACTACACTTTGGGAAATTAAACTCTGCTTTTGGATCTGGGAAACCACATGGAAGAGAAGGCAACTTACACCCTCCTCTTAGAAATCCCCACATCAATGCTCAAAATCTTTTGCCCTGGCTCTTCTCACCATGCCCCGCATCTGCTCCTTCCCCCTTGCCTACAGCCACGAGGTAGATCAGGGCAGAATCCCGGTCACACCTGGTCATGCATATTTTACAAAATCTCTTTACCCTCAGCTGGATCTGTGGTAGGTGAAATGTCCTTGGATGCTTTGGTACCTTAAGCAATCTTCATGTAACCTGGCCTTTAATGGAGCTGGATGAGTCAGCTTAACAAAGGCCTGTTAAGCTTCTCTAGAGCATCTGAAGCCAAGTTTGATGCCAAGTGATGGCTCTGAAGTTTTTGTCCCTGTATATTGGATTTTGTTTTGTTTTGTTTGTTTTTACATCAAGTGACTCACACAAGCATGGCTCAAGAAGGAAATGAATTAACTCAGATCTTAGAGATTTGAAAGGTAATTCATTACAGGTCACCGTAAGGGCAGTATAGGCCATCCAGTCCACCTGGTCCGCTCATCCCAGTATTATTTGTTCCTTTACCCAATCTCTTAGGCTAATTAGATAGGTCAGTAATCATTCAAATGGAATATCCCTACTGGATTGCTTTTAATTCAGGCATGGTCTCCTGTTTTGTACTCATTTGATACCAGAACAGCTGAGAAACCTGCCTTAGAAGCTTCCCTTAGAAAAGGGCATGAAGACAGATAGTGATTCTGAAGCTTCCTGGCCTACACTCCAAAGCTGAGATCGTGAGTTTCTTATTTGGTTTGTGGAAACCCTACACACACACACACACACACACACTCCTTTGCATATATTTAAGCAACATGGAGTCATCACCTCTCATGGTGGCAGAGCCCTGGGAGCAACTCACTCTTGTGTTCAGCCTTCCAGGTGACTATCTGAGAATCAAACCCCCCTCTGTACCACGAGTTTCTCAAATTGCACTGCTTACCAGATTGCTCTCTGTCTCTGTCCTTCTGTCACTCTCTCTTTCTCTGTTAGGGGTGATCATTGAGAGGATGTGACCTCTGGCTGACCCACAGGCTGGACCTGGATAGTGAGAAACTCCATCCCTCTTTCCCAGTCCTTGGGTTGTTGGTTCTGCCAATTGTTCCCACACTAGGAGTTGTTTCAGGGACACAACTTTGAAAGAACAATGTGGTGTTGAGACCACCCTGACTGTGTACATGACTGAACCCCATTAGAGTTCTCTATAAACTGAAAATTCTGCAAGTGTGTGCAAATATCTATTCATTTTGTGGCTGCCTGAGATAAACCTCATATGTAAATTCCCTTGAATATTAAAACCACCACTTACCAATCCAGAGTGGGATGACTCTTAGTTCAGTCTCTCCTTACCCTCTGTGTCCAGGGGCCAATTTCAAATCTCACCCAGGGAATGAACTCTCTCCCTCTGTGTCTTTTGGAACAGGCTCAAAGACCAACTCAATAGGATTCATATTGGCCTGTAACTATAATTGTCTAGAATTCATACCAACTAAACCAAGTTTATGATTCCTTATTACTTACTAGTCTTTTTTTGTGAAATAGTCATTTTTCTCCACTATCCAAATGCAGTTTTGTAACCAGTAGGGATATTGCTCTTAATAAAGACTTACAGTATTCATTCACTCTCTTTATTGTTCCAGATTTGGGGAAAATTATTGTCATGGACTCCTTAAGTTTTTTTCTCCTGGAGGACCAGTACATTTAAACTCATATATTTCAATGCCTTTGGATTGTGTAAGGTTTGTTTTAAGTCATAGTTGTAAAGAGCACAAGCTTAAGTATGTTTAAACATTGAGGATAAGGCAATAGAGGAATGAGAAAATGAAAGGCACTGGGCATAAGCCTCATCCCAAAGGAATTATGAAGGCACACAATCTAGTCTTCAGATAAGCAGGCTCATTTTCACAAAAAAGAATATTTTCCCTTCTATAACTAGAAGGAAGAGTGAAAGGCCAGAGAAGTATAAAATCAAGATTGAGGTAAAGCCAGAGGGTTGAGGGCTCACTCACTGGAGAGTTTCGCTTTTCTCAGGTGTGAGAGAGCAAATCAGCATTGGCTTAGGCATCAAACTGTAATACTTTATATTTGGTATGACACAAATGATAGCCAAAACCATCACAATTTCCTGCCCTTGTGCTAAACAACAAGTAAAAGTAATTTAATTATGTGTTTTAAAAAATTCTTTCTACTGGAACATCAGGCTATGACCCAATGAAAATAGCTGACTTAAGTTTGCTCATCAAGGCTCAATTTGGGAATTTGTTCTTGCTTTCTCCACCATTTCAAATCCACTATGTAATAAACTCAACCCAATCCAAACAGTTCTCCACCTTTTAATATCTGCCTTAACATCACACAATCCAAACCCTAAAAACCTTTAACTATCATCCCTTAAATCATCTGAATTTCTGTTAAAGTGACGTCAACTTTTTCTGCCTTTTCTAGATCTTGGAAAACCTAGCTTTGTTTTATCAACAGGGTCTTCTTGTGGTGGTGGTTGATAGTCAACCCAAATTGAATTTCTTTTTTTTTTTTTTAAGATTTTATTTATTCATTTGTCAGAGACAGAGGGAGAGAGAGCGAGCACAGGCAGACAGAGTGGCAGGCGGAGGCAGAGGGAGAAGCAGGCTCCCTGCCGAGCAAGGAGCCCGATGCAGGACTCGATCCCAGGACGCCGGGATCATGACCTGAGCCGAAGGCAGCCGCTCAACCAGCTGAGCCACCCAGGCGCCCCCCCAAATTGAATTTCAATTGTTCTTTTAGATTATTAAAAGTAACTCATTTTACTAATTTCATATATCAAATGTTTATAGACTCAAGGTTTTCTCCAATAACACCTACATATATGGATTTTATATTGATGCAAACAGGACTTGTGAATGAAACAGCAATGCATTAATGGATAATGTTCAAATATTCTGAATTTCCTCATAAGTCCTGCAAGGTGTTTATTACGATCTGCCTCTAGGGTTTATACATATAAAGACTTAGACATGTGCCTAGGTCTCCGTACTGGGATTCTATCTGTTCTACACTTACTTTCGTTATAACCTTGGATAATTTCCTTATCTTCTCAGAGTTCCAATTTCTTCATTAGTAAAATGGGGATAATTACTATATCACAGTTATTGGGAAGCTTAAAGGGGTTCATGTAGGGGATGTTCCTGGAATAGAATCCTAGCAAAATAACAAATATAACCAGCACTGATTTTATTCTTCCATTTGTATTTTTCCTTCTTTAAACCTGGAGGTGTGCCATATGCTGAAAATAAGCAGAGCCAGTCCTCATTTTTCCATATTGCTGGCAGAGAATCTAGAGAAGTCACGTCTCCTCACATCTATCACCCAGCAAACATCCACTGTTCTTAAGATCATTCTCATTGTGGGAGAGAAAGGCAGAATTTCAGTACTGACTGAGGGAAAAGCAATAAAATGTTCTGTGGCTCCTTAACTACTAGAGAATAACACCTCTACCTTTCCAATTTAGTTGGGAGATACAGAATTTAACACTCTTTTCTGGTAGTTGATATTTCCTATCACATGTAGTATTATTTGTAAATGTTAAGAATTTGAAGTACAAATGACTTGTAAATTTTCCAAATTCACTTTTCCAAAGAAGACATACAAATGGCTAACAGACACATGAGAAGGTGTTCATCATCATTAGCCATTAGGGAAATTCAAATCAAAACCACATTGAGATACCACCTTTGCTGGTTAGAATGGCAAAAATTGACAAGACAAGAAACAACAAATGTTGGAGATTGTGCAGAAAGGGGAACCCTCTTACACTGTTGGTAGGAACGCAAATTGGTGCAGCCACTTTGGGAAACAGTGTGGAGGTTCCTCAAAAAATTAAAAACAGACCTACCCTATGACCCAACAATTGCACGACTGGGTATTTATCCCAAAGATACAGATGTAGTGAAAAGAAGGGCCATATACACCCCAATGTTCATAGCAGCAATATCCACCAATAGCCAAAATGTGGAAAGAGCTAAGATGCCCTTCAAGAGATGAATGGATAAAGAAGACATGGTCCATATACACAAAGGAATATTACTCAACCATTTGAAAGGATGAATACCCAATCTATGCATCAACATGGATGGGACTGGAGGAGATTATACTAAGTGAAATAAGTCAAACAGAGAAAGTCAATTACCATATGGTTTCATTTATTTGCAGAACATAAGGAATAGCATAGAGGACGTTAGGAGATGGGAAAAATGATGGGGGAAAAATTGGAGTGGGAGATGAACCATGACAGACTATGGACTCTGGGAAACAAACTGAGGGTTTTAGAAGGGAAGGGGTTGGGGAGGTTGGGTTAGCCTGGTGATGGTTATTAAGGAGGGCATGGATTGCATGGAGCACTGGGTGATATATGTAAACAATGAATCATGGAACACTACATCAAAAACTAATGGTGTACTGTATGGTGACTAACATCACACAATAAAAAAATTTAAAAAAATAAAATTAAGAATTTATGAGCATAGCAGCACCTGGGCTGTGAAGTTGGTTAAGAGTCCAATTCTTAGTTTTGGCTCAGGTCCTGATCTCATGAGATCAGGAGACAGAGTCCCATGTTGGGCTCTGGGCTCAGTGTGGAGTCTGTCTGAGATTCTCTCCCCCCTCTCTCAGCAACCCCCCCCCACTTGTGTTGTTTCTTTCAATAAAGAAACCTTTAAAAATTATTTATGAGCATAAATTCTAATTGCTCTTACATTTGACATAAGATGGTGTTAGTAGCCATTGGGAAAAATGGTTGTCCTATTTGTGTATCCAAGTTTTAGAATGTTTTCATAGATAGATTTTCTCTTTCTTTCCTTCTCTGTCCATTTGTATCTATCTGCTCTTTTTCCCCAAACATACATCTGTGTCTGTATGCACACACACACAAACACACACACCTGTCTTTCTTCCCTTCTATGCTTTCATGTCACTGACTTTTATAGAATCTATGCTTAGGCAGCCTGGACAGCAGCAATCTAAAGACAGATTCCATCAAGCTCCTATCTGTTAGAACCTGCAGTGCTTGCATTTGGATTCGATATCTAACAATAATGTGGTATTTTATAAACATTAGTGAGGATGATTTTGCACTGGTCAGCAAAGGTAAAAAAATAGGTGCTTTGGGAAAACAAATAAAAAAGGAATTGGATCTGTCTCAATAAATTGCACAAATTGTAAATATCCCAAAGATGCAGCCGCTTACTCTGGCATAGGAAAATAAAGCTGACAATTACACTTTAGAATGAATAGGTGAGTAATATAATAGCTAAAATTTTTCCTTAAAATCTTTTTTTTTTTTATTGAGTGAAGCACTGTATTTGTTTATTAAACAAAGTTTCTGTTTCATCTGTGGTTCTTCAGGTATTATTTTAATAATGCCAATCAAGATTTACATTCAAGTCATGATTCTTTTCTATTCTGGTTTGTGTCTGCAGATATACTTGTTCCATCAATTTAAACATAATTATAGAATAATCTTCCACAAATATTGTAGTTATTAACATTAGGGCATTTCTAAATTCTGGTCCTTAATTTATACATTTTAAAATTTCATTTGAAATTAAAGAACTTTTAATATTTGAGTATATTTTTTAACACATCCTATAGGGTTTCTAGCACAGTGTGCACCAAAGCCTAAGAACTGGCCATGTTTGGTTGGGATTACATGGCCTGGTTAAAGTCAGAAGAAACTTGAAAGGAATTATTTCTGGCTTAGCAAGGTGAACTCAGTTTGATTATGTGCTACACATTCTTCTTTGGTTTTAGAGATTAGAACCTGACATTTTACTCAGGCTAGGGTCTGAACAGAGTTTTGTCTAATGGGAAAAGTGACAGTCCTTTTATGTTTTACAAGTACATGTTGTATTGCAGAAACTCTATGTACAGAAATTTTTAGTTACAAAATTGATAATTCAGGGCATTGTTTTGACACGGATTAATGGAATTATCACATCAGAGCATTTTTATTCACCCCATTGGATAGAGGGTCCTAAAAATCTGCTGCTTACATCAATACTCAGGGAAAATGTAATCTCCCATTACTTTCTTTACAGTTGTATAAATTCCAACAAATGTGAATGTGCAGAGTAAATTTATCACTGCATTTGAGGGACTGTCTCTTATTTTTGAATCTTTTCCAACATTTAATCTACATCAATCTTTTTTATTTCTTTATGTCAGCACTTTTTATAAACTCTTATGAAGCAAGGTCTCATAAACCAAAGGGAAGATGTGTTGTTCTGTTGTATAATGTTGGGTAAGAAAGTTGGTAGACCTTACTGTTTGGAATAATGTGGTCTGTTAGATTGAAATGCTATTTCTTTTCTTTTGTGCCTCTGAAGTAGCGTCTGAAACATTAAAACAAAACTTAAGATACTTTGCACAATGTTTATTGTTAATGTTAGTTTGGTTAAATTATCTGTAGATATATCATTTTAAAACATACCGGCACTCATAGAAGTAATTTTATTAAACATGTGGGGCCAGACACTTTTCAAGACTCACATCGACTTTCATAATTAAATTCAATAAATGTTCACTTCATCAATATCTTTTTAGAAATACACTTACTTCTACAAAACAAGATCCAACTGTATTTCTTTTTTTTTAACGATTTTATTTATTTACTTGTGTGTGTGTGTGTGTGTGTGTGTGAGAGAGAGAGAGAGAGAGAGAGAGCACTGGCAGACAGAGGCAGAGGGAGAAGCAGGCTCCCTGCCGAGCAAGGAGCCCGATGTGGGACTCAATCCCAGGACGCTGGGATCATGACCTGAGCTGAAGGCAGCTGCTTAACCAACTGAGCCACCCAGGCGTCCCGACCAACTGTATTTCTTGAAAAATATTCTATAGTAGCTTTGCAACTTGGTCAATATATTTTAACTTCATATGCTATGACTTTGATCTTTTGGATCACTTAAATGCATAATTAGGATTTTTCCTAAACATCTTTCTGAGCTCCATTTCTATAGTCTCGGTTTATTGCCACTCATATTCTTAGTTAACACTTTTTGTCTGCCCTTAATTACCAATTGTGTACCTTCTACCCTTTCACAAATATCCTAGTTTCAATTACAGGATCACTACTTTGGATGTTAGGATCTTATTAAGATGGGTAAGACTCATACATTATAACAGAATTTCTCCCTCTTCCTTCTTCTGAAGTTTTTCTCATTTTTTTTCTTTATACCTAAACTTCTTGCCTATTTCCAGCTATGAATAAACGTAGACATAGATAAACATTGTTGATTCAGGACCTTTGCCCACATGTGATAGTGGGTAGATGACACTGGACTGAGCAAATGAAGAAACTGCTGCTTGGATCACTTAAGAGGAAAGATCATTTCTCCTTTCTTGCTATTTAGCCAAGCATTTACTATGGGGATTTCCAAAGACCTAGTACTGGGGTTTCTGTCAGAAAGTTGATGGTCATACACATATATCTAGAAAGCAAATAGTTTTAAGTCAAAGAGCATAATTCATTGCATCTATTCCATACATGTTGTTAATTTAAGGTGTTCAAAAGGTCAGGAAATATCAATTTGATAGCTCATTCTTGTTATACCTAATATTTTCTTTACTTTACATGCAAACATATCCGAGAGTCCAAAAGGGGCAAAAGAAAATCATGTAAATTATCTGATCATTGTTCAGTGCAAAAGCTGAATTTTGCAGCTCTCCTCATCCAGCTTCACAGAGAAATCAAACATCACAGAAAGTTTTGCCTCGCTGGATGGCCTTTCTTGCCTTTCTATCGGACAACAGAAAGATACAAAGAAGCCATGGGGACTGAGACCAGAGGTCATATGCCCTAAGAGACCCTTAACGTGTGGTTACCCACAATGGTGTTCTGGGGATGGCTCCTCCTTGCTCAGGAGAGCAAACTGTGAGCATCTTTTTCCAAATCTGAATCTAGTGATATTATGTTAGTAATGTGAAATCAGGATGATGGGACTAATTACACCAAAGATATTGGCAAATGCTATAAATAAAGGATATTTTTTTCAGAAGGTGCCAATTGTTAGCCATTTACCAGAATGCCATGGGTTACCGGTTTCGTTAATCTAAATTTACTGATTATTTTAATTCATGTGTGATATTTATGACCGATAATTTGAATTTCTTCACTTCTCTTTTCTTTTTGTACAGTCTTCTTATTTAGATGTTGGAGCCCCTAGGTTTATCCTCTAATTTTCTTATCTTTCTTGTCTTATATGTTCTTTCTCTCTCTATCTTCATTCATTTTCATACCACTGATTTTTTAAAATTTCTACCATCACATTTTTAATTTCCAAGAGTTCCTTCTTCTCTTACTTTCTTGATAGCATATTCTCTCATTTTCTGAAAGCTATATGTATACAATATAATATTTATTTACCACTCTAAGGATAGTAATTATAGTTTTCTTTTTCAGTTTTCTTCCACTCCCTACATTCCATATATTTCATTAGAATCATTTCAAACAATTTGTTTGACCTATTTTTCTCTGTTCATGGTTTCACCAAACTGTGTAGTGATCCTTGCCTCTCTATTTATGTTTAAGATCGAAGTACTAAAATCTAATGTTAAAGTCAGTGTGCATAGGCGGAGCTTACTTGGTGGTCTCACAGTAGGATAACTGAATACGAACTTAGCTGTTTCATCAGTGACCTCAAACTGTCTTGTCTGTGACCATTTCTCCTTACCCAGCCAGTTTCCCAGGGAGCAGTCTTAACCCTATGTTAGTAGGTATGGAGAAACAGAGAAAAGAGATGTAATGTGAGGTCATCTAGCTTTCTGAAAGCTTCAGGTATAAAAAGTGTGTGTGATCTTTTTGCCTAGAGTCAAGAAACTCTCTCTTTCCAGCCCCCCAGAAACATCTTGCCTTCTTTCAGGATGTGCAGTCTGGGGAAGAGTAGATCTGAGGTCTAACTGCTTATACACATTTCTAATAATCCATCTATTTTTTGCTCCATCTTCAACCCTTCCTCTAGTTGCTGAGTCCTGTGGTGTGCATGACCTTGCTTCTCATTGGCTTCCCTTCATGAAGGCATTCAGGTTTTAGCACCGCTGGCTCTAATTCAACCACGGCCCATCTACTTCTCAACATCTTTAAAATTTTGTTGATACCACTCCACCGAAATCTCTTTTCCTTTTCCTTAGCCCCTGTGCATGTGTGTGTGTGTGTGTGTGTGTGTATAATTCTATTGCTGTTATTTTTAAAAAAAGATTTTATTTATTTATTTGACAGACAGAGATCACAAGTAGGCAGAGAAGCAGGCAGAGAGAGAGAGAGGGAAGCAGGCTTTCCGCTGAGCAAAGAGCCTGATGTGGGGCTCGATCCCAGGACCCTGAGACCATGACCCAAGCCGAAGGCAGAGGCTTAACCCACTGAGCCACCCAGGAGCCCCTCTATTGCTGTCATTTTATGGGTTATTATAACATAGGGATGATAAAGATCTTATTAAATTAGCCATGTTTAACCACTGGGGTGCCCGATAATATACCCAAGCAGACAGAGCATAGCTTTCAGTGAACATGGCCAGCTTTTGGGAATGACGGAGTAGGTGGTGCTATGGGAAATGCGGCTTGAAGAACACAGATACATATCCTGTATGCAGGAGCACTGCAACTGACAGGCTCCCTCTGTTTTCTTAGCAGTCCCTGTAATAGCTAGTATTTTCCACTTAACTGGAGGAAATCTTTTTCAACTTTTTAGATTTACTTGTTTTTGTTATGTTAACTCCCTTTAGAAAACTTGACAAGTGAAAAATATAATATTGTATAGATTCTTATATGCTTTGTTCTAAGCTATTTTTTATAACTGATTGCATGATAGACAGTTTTTCATAATTTTCTCATGCCCACTATATTTTAGTTTAAGTTGTATTTATTAAGAAATAAATACTAATGGAAAAGAATGCATATATATAATTTATTTTTTAAATTTTTTAAAATTAGTTAATTTGAGAGAGAGCCAGAGTACAAGTGGGGGGAGGGGCAGAGGCCAAGAACCTTCAAGCAGACTCCCTGCTGAGTTCAGAGCCTAAAACGGGGCTAAATCTCATAACCCACGAGATATGACATGAGCTGAAACCAAGAGTGGGATGCTCAACCGACTGAATCACCCATGTTCCCTTGCATGTATACAATTACAAACGAATACAAAAATAAACATTCATGTACAAATTCAACAGCTTATGATTTAGAACATATTTGTATTACCTTATTGGCCACAAAATAAACCCCTTGATGCCATGAGTTGTATTATATTGATACAACCCCTTGATGCTGTATTATATTGAATATTTAGATTTGCCAGGTATTTTACACTTGTATAACTTATTTACTATTTTGTTTAAAATGTATTATTTAATTTAATCCTCATAACAGTAGGTACCAGCCAGCATTACCCCATTTTATATACTAGGAAACTGAGGCTTAGGGAGGTTAAGAATTTGGCATTTAATAAGTGGAAGATATGTGGAAAAACACATATATACACACAAACATAAACCGATACATCCAAGAGGCAAAAGACAAGACTAAAAACCAGTTATTTGAAGACAGAGAATTTATTATAAAGAACTGTTACCTAGGTATAGTTGTTAACTAGAGAACTGAAAGAATTAAAAAAAAGGTGTAAGCCACAGCTACAACCTCTAGAACTGAAGGAATGGAAAAGATGGAAAGATACTGGAATTATTATAACCTAGAAACTTAAAGAAAGGTCTTTGTGGTCACAAAAACCAGATCCCTGATGAAGAGGCATTGCTTAGCTGGTTCCAGTAACCATAAAGGAGGGGTCCCCCTGGCCTGGGACCCAGAACTCTGAGAGGCAGGTTCTTGCCAGGTGCTGGTGGCTCAGGGGAATGTTGATGAGCTTGACTCTGCAAATGCTGAAAAAACCCTGCAAATTGGATTCAGCTGCAGCAGTGGGCTGGCTCTGCTCCTCTGGGGGTGAAAACGTGTTGCTGGAGTGATATTCGCAAGAACTACATACACAGGACAGAAAGTGAACAATAAGAGGTAAGGAAATTTCCCTTCTTCCTCCTCCAGGCTCCCAATCTCCCTCTACCACCGTTTCTTGGCAGGACCTAGCATGGATCTACCTGGCAACACAGATGTGCAGCTGGCAGAATCTCAGCTTCAGTGTCACAAAGTTGACAACAGAAGGATAGAGTGGGGGATGATAGAAAATAACACAATGACTGACATACTGGCACAAAAGCCCAATTTGTAACTGAGGTGAAATTTGTATAAGGTGATGTGCGTTATGCTCAGATCGATGGGTTTTGGCAAATGTATGTAGGGTCTAGGCATACCTCAGAGACATTGTGGGTTCAGTTACAGACCACTGCCATCTACGCTGAATATCGTAATAAAGAGTCACATGAGATTTTTGGTTTCCCAGAGCATATAAAAGTTGTATTTACACTATACTATAGTCTATTAGGTGTGTAATAGCATTATGTCTAAAAAATGTACATACATTAATTTAAAAATATTTTACTACTAATAATGCTAGCTGTCATCTGAGTTTTTAGCCGATTGTCATTTTTTTTGCTGGTGGAGGGTCTTGGCTTGATGTTGATAACTGATGACTGATCAGGGTGGTGGTTGCCAAAGGCTGGGGGTGGGGGCCTGTAGCAATTTCTTAAAATAAGACAACAAAGAAGTTTGCAACAACTGACTCGTCTTTCATGAATGATTTCTCTTTAGATTGAAGTACTGCTTCATAACATTTTACCACAGCAGAATTTCTTTCTAAACTGATCTCAGTCCTCGAAAACTGTGCCACTGCTCTATCAACCTAGTTGATGTAGTGTTCTAAATCCTTTGTTATTTCAGTAATCTTCACAGAATCTTCAGCAGGAGCAGACTCCATCACAAGAAACCACTTTATTTGCTCATCCATAAGAAGCAACTCCTCTTTCATTAAAGTTTTATCAGGAGATTGCCTGATACAGGGGGGCATTTCTAATTCTATTTTTCTTGCTATTTCCACCCCATCTGCAGTTACTTTCTCCAAAGAAGTCTTGAATCCCTGCGAGTCATCCATGAGGGTTGGGATAACTTCTCCAAACTCCTGTTAATATTGATACTTCGACTTCCTCTCATGAACCATGAATGTTCTTAGTGGCATCTAGAATGGTGAATGCTTTCTAGAAGGTTTTCAGTTGAACTTTACCCAGATATACCAGAGGAGTTATTATCTATGGCAGCTTTAGCCTTATGAAATGCATTTCTTAATAAGACCTGGAGGTTTGGGGCACCTGGGTGGCTCAGTGGGTTAAAGCCTCTGCCTTCGGCTCAGGTCGTGATCCCAGGGTCCTGGGATCAAGCCCCGCATCAGGCTCCCTGCAGGGAGCCTGCTTCCCCCCCTCTCTCTGTCTGCCTCTCTGCCTACTTGTGATCTCCATCTGTCAAATAAATAAAATCTTTAAAAAAAAAAAAAGACCTGGAGGTTTAAGTTAATCCTTGCTCCATGGGCTGCAGGATGCATGTTGTGTTAGCCGGCACAAAAACAACATTATCTCATCGCATATACCCATCAGAACTCTTGAGTGACCAGGTGCATTGCCAATGAACAGTAATATGTTGAAAGGAATATTTTTTTTCTGAGTAGGTTTCAACAACAGGCTGGAAATATTCATGAAACCATACTGCAAACATATGTTAACATCCAAGCTTTGTTGTTTCATTTAAAGAGTGGGCAGGGTAGATTTAGTATAATTCCTAAAAGGCCCTAGGATTTTTAGAATCATCAAGGAGCACTGGCTTCAACTTAGAGCCACCTGCTGCATTAGCTGCATAACACCAATAACAGAGTCAGCTTGTCCTTTGAAGCTCTGAAGCCAGGCACTGACTTCTCCTCTCCAGCTGCAGAAGTCCTAGATGGCATCTTCTTCCAATAGAAGGCTATTTATCTAAATTGAAAATCTGTTGTTTGGTGTAGCCACCTTCATGAATTATCTTACCTAGATCATCTGGATAACTTGTTGCAGCTTCTACACCAACACTTGCTGCTTCCTTTGTACTTTTATTTTATGGAGATGGTTTATTTGCTTAAACCTCATGAGCCAACCTCCATTAGCTTCAAAGTTTTCTTCTGCAGCTTCTTTCCTTCTCTCTGGCTTCACAGAATTGAAGAGTTAGGGCCTTGACTGAATCAGGCTTTGACTTAAGAGGATGTTGTCGCTAGTGTAACTGTCCAGATCCCTAAAACTTTCTCCATATCAGCAATAAGGCTATTCTGCTTTTTTATCATTCATGTGTTTACTGGAGTAGCACTTGAAAAGTTCTTCAAGAATGTTTCTTTTGCATCCACAACTTGACTACCTTGTGCAAGAGGCCTACCTTTCTACCTATCTTGGCTTCTGAGGTGCCTTCCTCACTAAACTTGGTTATTTCTAGATTTTGATGGATAGTGAGGGATGTGAAACTCTTCCTTTTACTTGAACACATGGAAGTCATTTTAGGGTTATTAATTGTCCTAATTTCAATACTGTGGTGTCTCAGGGATTGGGAGGCCGAAAGAGAGAGAGCAAGCAAGCAATGGGAACGGCCAGTCTGTGCAGCAGTCAGAACACACAAAGCTCTTCTGAGTATGTTTACTATCTCATATGGGTGTGGTTTGTCGTGCCTCAAAACAATTACAATGGCAATGTCAAAAATCACTCATCACAGATCACCATAACAGATATAATAATAATGAAAAAGTCTGAAAATGTGACACAGAAATATGAAGTGAAAAAATACTCTTGGAAAATGGTACCAAGAGATTTGTTCAAAGCAGGGTTATCATAAACATTCAGTTTGTAAAAATAAAAATAAAAAAATAAATTGTAATATCTGTTACGTGCAATAAAGCCATGTACAAGAAAATGAGGTGTGCCTGTGTATCATGTAACCAATACTCCAAAGGTACAGACTATTTCCATTACCCCACAAAGTTCCTCTGTACCTCCTTTCAGTTACTTTCATCTCTCTCATGGGTGATTGCTATATTGATTTGTATTATCATAGATCGGCTTTATCTACTTTTATACTTACAGTGAACTGTGAAATGTCTACTATTTTTCAATTCTTGGTAAATATAATCAAATGGCTTTATAGAAAGGCTGAACCAATTCAATAATTTGGTTATTTTTTTTAAAATCAGAAGATTACCACTTATTAGTCTATTGAAAGAAAGTAAGCTAATATTCTTATTCAAGAGTGCAGGCAAATTTTAAGTTGTGGTGATGGAGAACATAATAGAAGATAAAAGGAGAAAGTCAGGGTTCTGAAGTTCTGTTTATTGGGTGCTGTGTGAAATGCTGAATGGCTATTTAATGAGAGGACCATTTAAAAATTATGGGCGAGTCTGTCTTTTGAACCATGTCAAGGGAAGCATTTAAATAAAAGACACTGGAAATTGAAAGACCAATATTGTAAAGCAGGCTCACAATAGTTAGGAAGAGGTCTTCAGATCCTCTGACCTGCCCAGAAAATGCTCAAATATTTTTTCTTGAGTGACTAAAAGAAGTGGCATTGACTTAGCTGGCTCCTATTTCTTGCTATTTACTAAATTAACACATTATTGTCTGAATGCATTCTGTGCTTATTCAACTGCCCCGCATTGTTGTGTTTAAAAGTTATGATGAAATAATTAGGCGTATGGAAGACTCTGCTTATTGGAACCCTTTGGGATATGGTAACTTGAATTTATTAACTAACTCATAAAGTGACAAAAAGTCCTGGGGGGGGCAGGGAAACATATTAAAGGAGCTTCTTTCACTTTTTATTTCCTCATCCAATTCAAATTTTGAATCTGTGATAAAGTACAATCAGAGACATTAAAGAGGTTATTTTGTATATAAATAGCTTGCCCCCGCCCCCCCAGAAAAAAAGGATCTTGGCTAACCTTCAGTAAGTGCTTTTTGTTGATTTAGCAGAAGCATTGCTCCTTTGACTTTCTGTTTGGTCTCTTGGGACCAAGCGCTACAGGGATTACTTGAACTCTCAAGTTCAGAGCTCAAGTGGATGTTGCATGTATATGCAGAATCACATAGAACAATGGGGTCTTGGAGTGTACTGAGGAAGAGCCCTGAGCTCAGAATTAGTTACTTCTAAACAAGCCCCCTAAATACAAGGCACCTAAATCAGCCTCTGAAGAGACCTCCTAAGATGGCACAGTGACCCAGTGCTGTGACTTATAGGATGGAGGTACTGGTTCACTGTTCAATAGGAAATAATCATAGATGGTTCCTAAACAGTACAAAAACTCTGGGAAACAGCTTTTCCCAAAGAGATCTGAATACCATGGATTATATAATACCAGATTCTAAATAATGTCTTTCATCAATAAAACTAAAAATAATGCTTCTTAACAAAGATTTTTTACATGTATATATACACAATTCATATTTGTGAAAATAAAAAATAAACATATTTTAAAATTTGGAATTTATTATCCTATATTCTCCTTTTTGTACTTGTTGTTTCACTAATGCACAGAACTGGATCAATGCCAGCCTCAAGGTTGGCACCTAATAAATAATGATTGATAGGTGGATTGATTGATTCTGCCAACCAAGGAAAACAATGGCTGATAGGGCTTTATGTAAGATGTCTTTCAAATAAGACAATCTATGTGTATAATATCAGTTTTTGCCTCCAATTAAAAAAATAAATATCAAGGTGACTGAATAGTAATATTACTTCTGGTTCAAAATATGTCATAATTTTATAAATTTTATAAAATACATCATTTCAAAAATTATTCAAAGAAAAGTGAAGTGATTTGGTTTGCCCTATTCATTAAGTAACAATCAAGATAAATTCTACATTGGCCCAATAGATAAACTGTTATTTGCTATGAAGTTTTCTTCAAAGAAAATTGAGGTTGAAGGGAGAATTATGTATATAAATAAAGCATTTTCATTATGACACATATGTTTAGTACAAATAGCTAGCATCACCCATACAAATCTACATCAGAGAACTGTTTTGTTCAGTGTATTCATAAATTTTCAGGGATTGGAAGTTAAAATTAAACTTAATAATTTAACAAATAGTATAAAATAAGAACATATAACAAGCACAAAGAATTATAGAGAGAAAATGAAAGCAGTATTTCTATGATGAAAAAATATATGCATAAATTGATTGGATCTGCTTGGTCTATTCCAGCTGGTTCCAGCACATTTCATATTATGATGATGTGCTGTATGTAATAAGAACTTTGAAATATCTGGACTTTTCACCTAGGGCTCTTCTCCTTCTTTGTGTGATTCTGATTTTGACTTGGTCTACATCAGTCCCCTGGACTTCTTTTGGTAGTAGTATAAACAAGATGTTCATTTTGTAGGAGTGAACATTCACTAAAAGATTTTAATCTAGTGGGAAATCATGACAATATTTGCATTTTAGAATGATTTACCTTGTATTTTTAGAGGTGGACTGTAGGGTAACATGGGGCATACTGACCAATTAAAAAGTTATTTTAAAGCTAGAAATGATAAGGACTTGACCTATGACAGGTAGAGAAGGACTGGAGAAAATGGGGTAAATTGAGAGTTTGTAAGCACAAGCATTTACAAAACTGGATTACCAACTAGAGATAGGAAGTGATTTTAAAAAGGAGAAATTCTAAGATGAATATTGACATTTTTTTGGGGGGGATGGTGTGTGTGCATGTGTATGCCTGCTTTATATACCAGTGTACCTATTTCAAGTTCCCAGAATAGTGTGTGGCACACAGAAATCATTTAATAAATATTACCAGGAAAAAAATGAATAACTGAACAGATGACTTAGGTAACTAGATGGAGAGTGGTGCCATGGAGCTATAAAAGCAGAAACAGCATTGGGATATGAGGAAAAGCGAATGTATATTTTTTGGAAATCTTTTAAGTTTTAGAAAACTTAGAAATAATCAATTTAGAATACTGGGCATCTGGATAAATAGCTTTAAGCCACATGATGGAGAAAGGCAGTTATTAGCACATAGCATTAGTTAATCTGGTGACCATAGTTCAGATTATCTTAGAAACACAGGATGACTAGAAAGAGTAAAGGGCTAAAGGTAAATCTCCAAAAAAATATTAACATTTAAGGAGTGTCTAGGAGGAAAGTTGATTGCAAATGACAGTAAGTGTTTCAAGAAGCAAGAATACCAGTAATATATATTACAGAAATCTAAGGTAAAAAGGTTTCAAGAAGAAAAATATAGAACAATACTGTTAAATGCTTGAGACAGGATCAGCAAAATGAATACTGTTTATTTGGCAATTATCAGGTTCATTTGTTCATTCTTTCATCTTCATTTAATGAGCTGGCATTTTGGATTACGTACCAGGTGTTTAGTTAGGCACTTTGCTAGGGACTGGTGCTAGGGACTGGTGTTATACAAGGCAGACATGGTTTCTGACCCAAAGATTTTACAGTCTAGTGAGAAAGATAAAACAACGAGTAGTAAAATATATTAATGACATTGTTGTATTTATGAAATCTTACTATGAAATAATACATTTTACTAAGAAAAAAATGATGTCATTATAGAGTGATGGAGGGATGGGGAGGTTATATATATCAAATTGAGAAATAAAGAAAACTGTCTCTAGAGAGGTAGCCTTCAAGCTGGAACCTGAAGCATGAGAAAGAGCCAACCATATGAAGATTAGATGGAAGGGTATTCTGGGTTGAGGGAAAAGTCAGTGCAAAGTCCTTAAGGCAAGAATGTGCTTGTGAGCTCTGGAAAATGAAAGATCAGTGTGTTTGGGAGCATTGTAGGCAAGGGAGCGAATGGTGGGAGATGAGGTCCAGGACAGGTGAGTGCTCTGCCCTTAGGGATTTATATGTCAGATTAAGAAATGTGGATTTATTCCAAGTGCAAGACGATCTGGGGATAAAGTATCATTTTTATAACATTTCAAGTGTGATCACTAGGTTGTTAAGAAAAGGTTTTAAAAGAGACAAGTCCGGGTGTGGGGAGACTGATTAGAAGATGGTGGCCATCATCTAGCTGAGCCAACGATGGCTCGAATTAACGTGATTCTAGTGGGGAAAGAAGAATGGATAGATGTGAACTCTGTTTTGGAGTAGAGCTCACAGGATAGATAAATGTGGACTGAAGGCCAGATTCAGTTACAATTTGCCAGGTTTTTGAAAGCACATTTCCAAATGCACAATTTCTAATACCTTAGAGAAGTAGTCGGCAGAGCCAGAGTGCATGCCTGGTTTGGGCAAGGGTTCAGGATGGAGATCAGGGCAACACAATGCAGGCCCCTGACAACTAGCTGTGAAGAGGTGAACTTGCTCTTTTCAGGCTAAGCTGAATTTAAGGGTCACCCTCACAAATGGTTGAATGGATGACTACCTCCCTGCCACATCTGCCCAGCAAATTCCAGCACAAATTAAATATTCTAGTGGGCTTTTTTAGACCTTGTATGTGAATCTTTGAGATGTTTCATAATAATATGAAACTTACCCCTTAGCAATACTGCAAATCTATGCTTTGAAAAATTTGCATGACTTTCTTGTCTGCTCACCAGGGTTTTATTTGACCAGCTCCCTTATTCTCTTCAAAGACAATTCCAGAAATTCCTCCTTTTTCCTAATCTCCCACCCAGCTTTCTTTTCTTTCACTGTTGGTGATCCACACCTGAGGGCTTCAGTAATGATGCTAATCAGTGTCTCACTTCACTAACTATAAAATCATCTGTGCCACGTCCATTCCTCATCCTTCCCTATGGTCTCAGAGACCGGCTTCCTCCTCTTGTTCAAGACCAGCGATTTCACCTTTGTCTTTAATTCTATCACCTTATCTAAAATTTTGGATATTGTTCCAACTGTCATCTCCTCTCTCTTCTATAAAGGCCATAGCCGAGCTGGCCCTGTTCTTCAAATGGTAATTGCCTTAAGTCTTCCTCATCAACTCTAATAGCCTCTCCCCTTAATTCAAATTTAAATATTAGTTCCTTCAATATTCATTCAAAGTTTCTGAGAGACACATACACTCACATGTTCAAATATATTGGTCCACGATCTGATGCCATTTGTTACCTGCCTATACCCATATTTTTTCCCCCATACCCATTTCTAACATCGGATTTTCTACAATCAATAAGGGCTCCCAACTGCCAAATGTAATAAATGGTTTACAGTCTTCATTTCAACAGATTTTTTTTTCTGCTGCAAATTCTTGACTCCAGATCATCTCCTTTCTATTTGAAATTATTGAAGTCCTTGTATTCTAGGATACTATTATCAGATTTTTCAGTCTCCTCCTTAGGTACCTCATTTTTAGTATGTCCTTAAGTGCTGGTATCCCCAACCTTGGACTGTGACCTGTTTTTATATTCATACTATTTTAGGTTGCTTTATATAATCTCAGAGTTCGGATTATCACCTACATATGCCTGAACTCCTAATTATATATAATCTCCTTTCAGCCCCTTTAGGTACTTACTGAGTGTATATTAATAACACATTTGGCATATGTGAACTTCATATCTCCCATAAACCTGCTTTCTCTTTTATATAGATACTATCTTAACTGATAAGCTGTCCAGTGGCCAACAATTCCTATAGAGAGTAACTCATGATTTCTCCCTCATTCTTATCACTCACCAATTGCAGGAATTTCTGCTACATATGTCTTGGCATTGTATTCTCTTGACTACCATCATGGCCACAGCTCCAGACCAGACCTCCGTTACTTCTGAACTATAGTAAAGTCTCAGAACCATGATTCTTATCTCTGGTCTTTCCTACTTTTCTCCTTTTCCCAGACTGTCATTCCACTGCCAGCCACCTCCACCACCAGTGCATACCTACTCCATGCCCTACATAGCAGGGCATCCAACGCTCTCTCTGATTTAATATGGGCCTTCAGTTATAGTTTCATTCTTTGCTACTCTCTGCCTTGCTCCCTATGCTGCTACAACCTAAATTGCTTATGTTCCCCACAGAAGCTGGTCTAAAGTTGCTGCTTATGGTTTCTCCTTATTTTTTTTTTTAATTTATTTATTTGTCAGAGAGGGAGAGAGAGCAAGCACAGGCAGACAGGGTGGCAGGCAGAGGCAGAGGGAGAAGCAGGCTCCCTGCCGAGCAAGGAGCCCGATGTGGGACTCGATCCCACAACGCTGGGATCATGACCTGAGCCGAAGGCAGTCGCTTAACCAACTGAGCCACCCAGGCGTCCCATGGTTTCTCCTTAAAACCCACCTCCTATTCTTCATATAGGTCAGAGTGCAGGTATAATCTCTAAGATGATTTTCTGACCCTTCCTATTATATCTCAGGTTTGTTAGTGTACTTTCAATGTAATGAAATGTAATGTAATGAAATGTAATGAAAACACAACACCCTCCGTAGAACTGTATTTCTTTATTCACCATAATTCAAATATGAGCGCGCATGCGTGCGCGCACGCACGCGCGCACACACACACACACACACACACACACACAAAATTTCCACCCACTGGAGTGTAAGGACCTTGAGGAGGTTGTGCATTTCCTCCAGAAATTTGCATAGTGCTTAAGACATAAGAAATGCACAAAAACATTAAATGAATAAACACATTAATAAACGAATATATATCTGTGGCTGCTAGGGCTTTGGGTAAATACTCTGTCAAAAATACCAACAAAACTGATCTCTGACTTTTCACAATTTGAGGCTCATTCCTTAAGCTTATGGTTTTATTTCACTTTAAGAGCCTTCTGGGTGCAGCAAGCACTTAGGGTCAGAAGGAAGAGTTAGCTGGGGAAAAAAAGATGCCCATGTGGAAGGCAATGATTTCTAGCGATGTATATCAGCCCTAAAAGCAACAATACTTGAAGGAAGGAAATATTCGTTAAACCCTAGCGTATGTGGATGTTAAGTATGTTAAGTCATGTATTTTTCATTGGGTGAACTGAGAGGACTGTAGGACCACAATCACACCCCTCCTAGACTATTGCCTTCCTGACTATTTTATCAGGCAACATGGTTCGAGAATATTATTTGTTTCCTTTTGATTGTTAGCCATTGTGCATTAAATTTTAAGCAGCCCAAAAGGAATGCAATGCCCTACTTCTTTTGTCACTTTTTTGTAGGACTTTCTATAGAACTGTGGATTCAATGATGGGTCAATAAAAGACGTCTCACAGACAGACGCACACTAACCGACCAACTGACAGCAGGATCAGATTGTGCAAGTTTGAAGGAGGGGATAAGAAGGCATGAAACCAAGAAAAAAAAAAAAACTAAGCGAGAGCTGAATATCTGCACATAAGAAATATATGCATATATATCTAAGATGAAAAAGAGATCCCCAATATAAAAACACTTAGTCTTAAGTGTGTACACAAATCAATAAAAAATGTAGAGCTTGTGCTAACTAATGTCTTCACAGGGGCACCAGTGCCCCTCCCTTCCTGAGTCCCAAACCCCACCATCAATGGCACTAATGTCATGTATTCTTTCTATTAAATTTAGAAAAGTATTGTTCTGTCTACCTGCATGAAAAATTCATTGCTCCCTGTACTGTAAGCGGCTTTGTGTTTAATATAGGTATATCTTACTTGTCAAATTGCTTTTGGGTTAAGAAATTTTTTTAATTCCCTGCTTTTATTTATTATCTTATTACATTTTTAACTGTTGATGTTTATTTTTTATTTGACATTCAGTGAATTTTCTCTGGGCCTGCCTTTTTAGTACTGGCTGATGTTTTATAACATATTGATTCCCAATATTTTAAACTGACCCACTGTTGATATGAGGATCACACTGGGAAGTAAGATGTTTACATCTCGCTATGAATAGCAGATAAATGAAATAATAAAGGTTGTCAAAAGCTGAGGAATAAAGTAAGCCAGTTCTTGTTTGCTCTCAAGGATATATTGCTGTGGAGCTTAGAACCAGCTAACTTCATAATGCACGAAGAGTGAAGTGGTTCTGGGCACAGGCTACTATTTTAGACATTTGAGATATTGAAGAAAAATTTTACAAAAAAAAAGACTATTCAAAATAGAGTGGTTAATATTGGTCCATCATAAAGTACTCTATTGAAAATAAAAACCTTACTGTATCGGGCTCAGGAGACTCACTGCTTAAGTTTATATCCTTCCCCTGCTTTCTAGTTCTGTGACTTGACCTTGAACAAGTCATTTAGTCTGTCAGGGTCTTGGGTTTCTCACATATAAGACACAAATGGTAATAATACATCCATGATTGCTATGAGGAGCAACAGAGTTAATGCGAATAAGCATTTAGAACATTGCCTGGTGCGTAATAAGTGTATAAAAAATGTTAGCTATTGTTATTATTACTAATAATAATTAGTCACAAGGGAATTACCTATATCCAAATTCTTTAGTAGAGGCATATTCTCTTAAACTTATTTATGTATTTTTCTTTTGAAATAAGCACCACCTTTAACCCATAAGATGTCATTAATTATCTACTTCTACTGATTCAACATGACATACCTATTTCATCAAACTAGTCTCAGTTTTCCAGGAGAGTTGAATTCCCTCTTTTGGTTTCTCAAATAACTTAGGTCATACTCTCTTGTGGCATTTGCCATGATGTACCATAATTTGATCATGTATCTATTTCTCCAAGTAGAATATTGATTTCTTAAGGGCAAGAAAAATATATTATTCTTATTTTTACCTCCAGCATTGAGAAGATGTCTTGGTAAACAGTGATAGCTGAACAAGGTATGACTATCCCTAAATGAAATGAGTTCTAATGTCATGTTTACTTGAACTTCTATTTTCCCAGACCCCTCTGTCTCTCTTAGGCACTGGGTTCAAGTGCTCTGTGCCAACAGGTATTAGGTTTTTAAAGTTTGGTTTAATACAATAAAGTTTACAATTAAAAGAATGATTGCACAGGTATATTCTGTAGCTCTCTTAAAGTACATACTGACTCTGATCCCAATCCTGGTCTGGATGGTGTAATCTTCCTATCAAAGATTTTGTATTGTGAATACAATACAGTGTACAGTGAATCTATTTTTATACCCTTCAAAACAGTACCAACATTCAGGTTAAAAATTACTTAAAAATAATTACTTTCGAGACCTCACAAAATTCAGGCAGTCTAGTTATATTATTACAGAATTTTAGGGTCTCAGAATTCAAAAGAATAGTAAAGGTCACATACTCTAATCTCACCAGGTGGTCTTTGTTCT
>PISX010006583.1:0-27500 GCA_004024625.1 Mellivora capensis | reverse complement strand
TTTCAGTTTGCTATTGGCACAGAATGTGTGTGGACGCCTCTCTGGATATAATAATGTCACATTTTCAGCTGGCAAGGGTGAAGTCAGAGTAAACTAATTTTCACTTTAAAAAAAGCTGTACTGACAGTACAAGTTTCTAAAATTTAATATGAAGTATTATTATTAAATATACTTTAATAATGCATGGCATGTATTTCCTTAAAAAGTATACTCTAGGGGCTCCTGGGTGGCTCATTGGGTTAAACCTCTGCCTTCGGGTCAGGTCATTGTCTCAGGGTCCTGCGATCAAGCCCCGCATCGGGCTCTCTGCTCAGCAGGGAGCCTGCTTCCTCTTCTCTCTCTCTCTGCCTGCTTCTCTGCCTACTTGTGATCTCTGTCAAATAAATAAATAAAATCTTTTAAAAAAAAGTATACTCTAATTTTGCAAAAAAAATAGTTATTTAATACATAATTTTGACTTATCTTTTCACATTTTTTTTTTTTGAGAGAGAGAGAGCGAGCGCAGGGTGGGCAGAAGAAGAGGGAGAGGAAGAGAAAGAAACCCAAGCAGGCTCCACGCACAGCACAGAGCTCAAAATGGGGTTCGATCTCACAACTCTGAGATCATGACCTGAGCTGAGATCAAGAGTCTAACGCTTAAACAACTGAGCCACTCAGATGCGCCCATCTTTTCATATTTAATGCTTTCCACTTAATAGCACTCTTTAGTATATTAGCTGTGCCTTTACTTTTCTATGGAGGTCAACAATGTGACTTACAAGCAAAAATGTCAGTGTTTTTGATTTAAGATATCTTCATGAAGTTCTTTGTGGAATATAATTTTCAAAAACAAGAAATAAAACTTTGATTTGTTATTCCATCAGTTTGGGATTATTTACTTCAAGCTCTTTTTAACTGAATCCATTCATAAATTTTACCTTAGAGTCATCTGAACAATCATCATTTTACGGTCCCTCACTTAATATATACAGAAGACATAGAATAATGCCTCATTTTTTTTTAAGGTTGTACATTCATCAGTGAATGAAAACACAGCAGAGAAATTTCTTGGTTACTAAAATATTCTCTTGGGTTATCTTCCCTACTTTCCTTAGCATTTCTCAAGATTATGCAATATACATTTCCAAATTTCTAACAGAGAACAAAATGAGTCTATCAAAAAGCAAACTGTCATACGCTGAGAAAATCCCAAGAATAGAGAAAGGAAAATTACTCAAAAGCCTAGATAAGTGCTACAGGACGTATATATGGATAGGATTGGATGTCCTTATTTCTAAAAAGACTGGACCAACTACCTGTGGTCTTCTAATTCTCTTACCATGTTTACCACTGGCGGTGGAAGCAAAGAAAACTCAAAGGAATGAAGAAAAGCATCTGTGGATCACCCATGGTGTCTGGAGACAGCTAAAAGAAAAAGAAAAAACAAAAACATGTGGGTGCGTGACACTTAGGACAGATTAAAAAATGGCTTGAATGACTTTGTTGGTAATATGGGTAATAACCTTAGACGACATGTTACTCACCTGACCTGTCCCTACATTTTTATTCAAAGTTATGCAAACTATTGCCTTAGAAAAATCTTTAGAAATTGGTTGCGTAAATAGTTCTTGCAAGGTTTACACAAATTTTGATGGAAACCATTACACTTAAACTCCCATTTACTGATCATAAAAGATTAATAATCTGTTAACTGTTACTATACAACATTGTTTTCTCTATTATTAAAGAAATGAAATATACTAATACTGTATTCTATTGAATTGGACATCAATATTGTCAGATACACTATCATTTTACATATCACTGAGGAAAAAATGCTGTTAAAGATGCCAATTGTAACACATATCTCGATATAAAAGATGTTAGAATCTGAAAAAAAGTACCCCCAGCCTTACTAAAATAAAGTAGCAGTATCATAACATACAATTAATAATTTAAAAGGCATTTCAGTGTCTTAGAATGTGGTAAAATCACAATTATCGCCAAGAAATATTCTTGGAAAATAGAATAAAAATTACATTGTTTTTATGTATTTTTAACAAGTAATGCTTTACCAGGAAAATATTGGATTTTATCATAAGTTATGTTTTTAGTCTTAAATTATAAACTACATTTTTCTTTATTACTGTTAGGCAAAATACACATATACACACACACACTATATACAGGTAAGTATATAGTTCAAACATACGCATATACACAAATCCACATTGTCACAGTCTTAATGAAATAAATCAGGAGTCAGAGTTTAACAAATTTCTAGTGATAAATTGCAGAAATAGGGTTAGAAAGTAATTTGCATACAAAGCAATGAGGAGGTAAAATTGAAAAAATATGAATTTTATTCTCATTAATATTCATCTGATTTCTCCTTTACAAGATCACTTTTCTTTAGTATTTTCCTACTTTACCCTCCAATGTAGTAACCTCAAATAAAGGTCACAAAAATGCTTATTTTTACCAATATTATATTTTTAGTCATGCCAATGGAAGAAAGCCTGGAGGTTAGTAAAAAAAAAAAAAAAAAAAAATTTTTTTTTTTTTTTTTTTTTAACATGCAATCACATAGAGTGTTGCCTTACAATTTGAGCATTAAAATACCTGTCGGGGATTCAGGAAACATAGACTGATGCAATCAAACAGTTACTATATAAACCTTTCCTAATCTTTTAAGGGCTGAAGAAAATGCATATATAGAAATAGTTATTAAGAAAAAAATAGCTAGGATAGATGGGATTTTAAAGCATTTGTAGGAAGCTAAAATGTAATGAATTGTGTGTTATAGGCAATATTTAGAGATCTTTCTCTATTATTTAAAACTACATTTCCCTTTTAAAAGTCTATTTTTAAATATTTTTGTCATAAAACTGAAAGAATAAGAGAATTGAGCTGTTTAGTTTTCAATTTATGAAAGTTTAACTGTAACTCAAGTGTATATGCTGTCATTTTAAGGCTTTTTAAAAGAGGAAAATAATTAAAACAAAAACAAAATACAAGAACACTTGATACATTCGGAGAACCAGTCCAACTGGGAAATAAGTAGTCTTTGCCTTTCTTTACTTTCTACTTTCACTTTTTTCTGACTTCTTCCTATTTTTCTGCTCCTCTTCCTCTTTCCTTGACCACACCCAGCCTCTCTGCTTTGGTGTGCTGCCATACTTATTCATATTGTCTACTGGTACCTCCTGTTTCTGACTTTTTTCTTTATCTGTCATGATCTGTGCTCTAGATCCTGTGTTTTTAAAGATTTCTCTAAATAACTGAAGTCCATCAGTAAAATAATTCAAGATAGCATACTGGTGTGAATCAATATTTAATATTTACTCTTACAATAGCTTAGCATTTTGACAGAGGATCTGTTAAGAAAATGTGCTTTATCTAAAAAAATAAATACTTAAGCTAGCTTTTTAGAAACAGGGACAATCTAGTGGATGATTAAATTTGTCCTCAAGTTTGCTGCCTAAAATTTCACAGGCTTTAGGTAAGTGTCCTCACTTCTCATTCTAGCATTTTGTTTCCCGTACATTTCATAGGTCATCTTGATTGTTTTGTAGGCATTTCGGGTTTAACATAGAGCCAAACAAGCTCATTGTCTTGCCCACTGAAATCTTTTCTTCCTTCTGTGGAAGGTTAATTTCTTGGTTAACAGCACCATTCCCTGCTCTGTCAGCTTTGTAGACCTGTCTGATTTGCCCTCTACCCAACTTCCTCTCCTTCTGCCCCTACTCTCTTTCAGCTCCACAGACCACAAATCCTATATTTTTATCTCAGACTTATTTCTTGAATTTGACTCCTTCTATCTGCTTCTACTGACATTGACTAAATTTAAACAAGTAACTCCTCTTAATAGATGACTGCACTGGGTTCCTAAATTTTGTCTGTTTTTCCTCACTGTGTGACATGCTTACCATCTCATCTGTCACTATAAATTGCTTTTATAAATGCCAATCATTTGTTTCTCTTTTGTTTGAGAATTAGGCTTCTCATTATTTTTATTTTGAAGTCTAATTACTTATACATGGAGTTAAAAAAAAAAAGAAAAAGAAAAAACCTTTCATATCCAGACTTAGATGTCCTTTTCAGTCTACATTTTTGCAAATAGCCCATTCAACTTATTCCAATCGAACACAATGCTTGCCGTTTTTCAAAAGCAAGTAGCCTAAAGAAGGCTTCTTCCGGCTACTTGCTTGCCTAAAACGTACCACACTTACTGACAAATTCTTTCGCATTTTTAAAAAAAAAATTATTTCAGATGTCACTTCTTCTGCAAAGGTTTTCTTTACTCTCCCAGGCAGCTGATATCCCTAACTTGGGCATTAATCTCACTGTATTTGCTATGGGAGGATGTCCCACCACAGCCAACTCCCATCCCCCAGTACAGACACTGGGCTTTCTCATACTTGAGAAGATAAATAGGAATGGTGCTAATCAGAGCTCCGTGATCAGTGTGATGTGAGGTGAAGGGAAGAGCAGCTAGAACGATTCCCAGATTTCCCAGTAAGAGAAAAAGTAAAGAGGAGGAGACTGAACATCTGGATTTGGCTAATTTCAGTACATCAAAGTGTATATTTCCTTCACATAATTAGATATAGTAGACTAAAAATTTCATTTTAAGGGCTGGATCAGATGTTGGCTGTTTGTTTGCTTGTTTGTTTGTTTAAAGTCTGTGAAGGGCCAAACAGTATTTTTAGCTTTGAGGGCCATATGTTCTTGGTTGCAACAGTTCCCATCTTCCTTTGTGGCATGAAAGCAGCTATAGAAAATGGCTTTTTGTAAAATAGTTACAAACACAAGTGGCGAGCCAAAGGCAGCCTATAGGCTATAGTTTGCTGACCCCTGATTTGGATAATTGAAGTCCTCAGTGTATATGGGCAGCGTCATCAGAGTGGACTGGATTACTCAGGGAAAGGATGTACAGGGAGATCAGTGTGTCACCAGATCAGGAAGGGTAGAATTCATGAAGAAACCAGAAAATAAATGGTCAGAAGATGCCAGAGTGTTGAAAAACAAGAAAAAGGGGCGTCTGGGTGGCTCAGTGGGTTAAAGCCTCTGCCTTTGGCTCAAGTCATGATCCTAGGATTCTGGGATCGAGCCCCGCATCGGGCTCTCTGCTCAGCAGAGAACCATACCCCTATCCCCCCCACCGCCTGCCTCTTTGCCTACTTGTGATCTGTCAAATAAATAAGTAAAATCTTAAAAAAAAAAGAAAAAGGATTGTTATGGAAATTGGATAATGGGATTTTTAGGTTAATTGTGATAAATGGGGTAGGAAGCTTTAGTACACATGGGTGAAAAGAAAGAAAAATAGATCATTGACTTGATTTTGCAATGAAGTAATCATTAAGTGACCTCAGAATGAGAAGCTTCAAAAGAGGGTGGGGGCAGATGTCTTTTTGGAGGAGGAGGTGTAAATGAAAGTATGAAAGGGATACCAAGGACTATTCATTACACTCTGAAGAAGCTTGGCTTAAGTTAAAGACTGGTTCAGGGCAGGGAGTTTTTGTTTGTCCTAGTTCTGCATTGCCCTTTGACCATCTGTATAGATTTTGGCAGGGGATGAGGTATATATTAATAATTATACATTGTTGCTGCTAGCAAAGTCTTTAAAATCTATAATTAACATCTATGTTACTTTCCATGTTGATAAATTGAAAGTTTTTGAATTTTAAGGTTCTAGATTAAGAATCCTTTATTGAAGCTTGTTCACTGCTAGTCTTTACTTCTCTTTCCTGGTTGCCTTGAGCCTGTCAGCTTTTCTTCAAGGACACCTGACAGGTTTTTAAAATTATTTTTCCACAATTGACATGACTCCTTCCTTCCATGACATCTTTTGCATGATCTGCTTCTGCTCTTATATTTTTCTCAAGTTATGTTAATGAGGATTCATGGGGTGCCCTGAGATGCCAGTTTCTTAAACTTTGGTATTTGATAAAAGGACTGTACTTCTCTATGAGAGTTAGGCCATATGCTCAGAATCAATGTAAATGTGAACTTCTATGTAATAACATCCTCAAAAATGTACTAGAGTCATGCAAAGAAAGGTTCAAAATGTTGAAATACTCTGGAAGAAAATGATTATATATTTAACAGTCAAAATATATTTATGACATAAGTATTCCCACCATCCCACCATTATGCCCTGTCCAAATATGAATTGAAGTTCAGAGAAGTTGTATGTTGAAGACAGCAGTGTGGTACCAACATGTTTTCTGTGCCCATCTTATGGAAAGATAATATATTTATTATTTTTGAATTATTATCTGTGAATGGAAAAATATAATGAACATTTATTGAGTACTTAACTTTATGCCAGGTCCTATTCTAAGCTCTAAATAGGTGTTAGCTTATATAATTCTCATAATAGACCTAGGAGGCAGGTGCTATTATCTTCATTATACTGATGAAAACACTGAGGTCCAGAGAGGTATGTAATTGACCTCAGGTTACACAGGAAGACAGTAGTGTAGCCAGGATCCAGGAAGATGGCTCTAGAACCTTACCCCTTGACAACTAAGATAATAAGTGTTAATATGGGGATGAACATCTACTGGAGTATAATTAATTCATTCGAGAGGAAGAATCAAAAGTGATTCTTAAATTCCTTTTCTAATGATACAATGTTCCCTATAGTAATAAAAGTCCAGGCTGTTCTCTTCAATTTCCTCCGAGTCTCTGAGACACTATCCCTAAAAGCCTAGTCAGTATTTTTTACTACATTGTTAAAGTAGCAAGAGGCTTTCAAAATTTCTCAATCACACTTAAATCAGAATTCTTGTTAGAAAGTACACTTAATGCTCCAGGACATTGTAACCCTAGTGGGGATTTTCTGCATATCAAATTTCAGAACAGATTCCATTTGAAAATTAGAGACAGCATGACAAAGTGACCTCCCCACAGTCCCCAGTCCTCTAGGTTTTCCCCATCCCACTTCAATTCTCCATTTTCTATAAAGTCCTCCTGTTGCTGTTGCTTTTAATTGCATTATCTATAGTCCAGATGGTTGGGAGGAAGTTTAAAGATACCATGAACCTACTAGCAAGGCTCAAGAATAAGAAGGGACCAAGTATCAAGATGATGTTGGTGAGATCACCATTAAAAGTGATTAAGAGGTAGAGGCCTTCCCCCTAAGGCCTGAAAAGTGCATCTGCTAGTCTTCAATCTTTCTGTTTTGTTTCTAAAATAATGCTCTAATGACATTTTAATACCTCTCCCAATCCTTTTCTCTTTCTCATCTACAAGTATACATATACATCTACTGCAAAATGTTCTGTTGAGGGGTGGCTGGGTGGCTCAGTCTGTTAAGCATCTGATCTCAGCTCAGGTCATGATCACAGGGTCCTGGGATTGAGCCCCACATTAAGGCTCCCTGCTCAGTGGGGGTTCTGCTTCTTCCTCTCCTTCTGCCTGCTTATGCTTTGTCTCGGTCAAATAAATAAATAACATATTAAAAGAAAATGTTCTGTTGAGATTTCCTCTAGGTTGCAGCCTCACAGTTACAATTGATTAATTCAGTAAAAAAAATCACGATACCTTTGCTAAAGAGTGCATCTAAGCTACTCATATAATGGCATCCTTGTGAAAATACCCTAGTCATTTGGAATACTGCCTTTCTAGGACATTTTTTACCCCTGTCATTCAAGAAAATATCTGTTACATGAAACAAATCCTTTTATTATTTTAAAAAGAAATTTAATTAACAGAAAAAATAAAAATAACATATAATTAGCATTAAGTAGGCAGTCAGTGATACTGAAAACCCTTGAGGTCATATCAGTTTCTAAATGTCCAGTCAGCTCATTTATGTCATTGGTAACAAGAAAGATAATCCTCATTACCTTAACAGTGATCTTAGCCATATTTGTTATTTCCTAGTTTAGACATGCATCAGCAGACTCTTCTGTGCATTCCTCTGAATAAGTGATACTAATGTGGATCTAAGGTGAGGTGTGAGGTGTGAGGTATGAGGTGAACTTCCCACCTGGGTATGCAATTTGCTGTTTGTGCCCACTCACTTCTGTGGCCTCTGCTGACATGAAGTACATGGTTACTAGGAAGAAAGTACAGAAAACTTGCTCCCAGACAAGTCCCAGTGATGCTGTCTTTATTTTTCCTTCCTTAGTATATAAAGACTTGTTTTGGTTTAGGGTCTTTATGTACTAAAGAAGAAAACTTTATTCTGGGTATCACAACCCCTCCCCCCCAAAAAGACCTAATAAATTATGCTGCCTTTTTTTTTTTTTTTGACAGAGAGAGAGGGAGAGAAAGCACAAGCAGGGAGAGTGGCAGCAGGAGAGGGAGAAGCAGGCTCCCCACTGAGCAGGGAGCCCAACGATGTGGTACTCGATCCCAAGAACCTGAGGTCCTGGCCTGAGCCAAAGACAGATGCTTAACCTACTGAGTTACCCAGAGGCCCCTATGCTGCATTTCTTATACATTACTTTAAAAACAGTAATACAGGTTTGCAGCCTTTATATTCTAACATAAGCTTATGTTTTGGCTGAAGACTACCGGAAACTGGTAGAGAGAAACAGAATGACCTGTTGAATGAGGTGAGCAAGAAGAACCAAAACACTGGTTGGTAAAGGAAAGATCAGCAAGACAGATAAGAGAGACCAGAATGGTAGTCAGTTAAGTGGCTGTGATAATAAGAGCCACTTATTATTGTAATAAGAAATTTATTACAAAGAGACCAAATCACATATTAATAGGTGCAAAACCAAAGCAAATGACAGCACTGAGATACTTCTTCTGTATACTGATGCTAAAACGGAAATGCCAGAGTGAATACTTGAATTTTATATGTGTTTAAAAGTCACAAACTTTAAAATTTAAAACATAAAATTTAAAACACCAATGAAATTAAATGTTTACATATTCTAATTTAAAATGTATGACATATGGGTGGCTCAGTAGGTTAAGTGTTGCCTTTAGCTCAGGTCATGATCTCGGGGTCCTGAGATCAAGCCCCCCCTCAATCAGGCTTCCTGCTCAGCGGGGAGTCTGGTTCTCCCTCTCTCTTTTTTGCTCCCTCCACCACCTGCTCATGCTCTCTCACTGCCTCTCTCCCTTTCAAATAAATAATAAATAAAATCTCAAAAAAGTATGACATATTATAAAGACTCCAGGAACAATATAAAGATACAAGAATATGTAATAAAGATATATTATTATTGTACTATCAGCTTTCAGCAAATAATGAACATGCTGCTCCTTTTGCCCTTAGTCCCTTCCACTGAGTGTTGTCTTCAGAGTGGTCCCGCCTATGTTGTTTGTTAGGTCCAGCTTCAGCCACATCCAAATCCTGCCGATCATCATTAATGGAGCATTCAGGTCTATGAACTCTGGCTTTGATCTGTGGTAGTTTATATTTCATAACCATCAATCTGGAAAGAGGATGACTCTGTTCTCCATCTAATACCTGGTGTGATTCCTCCCTCCATCCCTAAGTACATCAGGGAATTTCCTCCCCAAATCTGAGATCAGCCTTTAATTGAATGAGAGAAGAGAAGCAAAATGAGTATGAGGAGGATGGTAGTAGTAGGAACTGAACAGTAATAATGGGTTGGGAGGGTATGTGGAGAGGTGTTTTGAAAGTGGACAGGGTGATATTCAGCAAAGGGGAAGGGTGTAGGGAAATGAAGCTGAAGCAAGAAGGGTGAATAAAGCTGTTGCCTGATGCCTGAATGTTTGGAATAGCACTGCACATACGTAAACATATACATATTGGTGTCTTGATACCTAAAAAATGGCAAATTATATCTGAATATTCAAAGCTACTACATTTACTAGCCACAATATTTTGGGGCAAAAAACCCCAAAATGCCCAAGATTATCTGAGGTTTTAGATTTTAAGGATGCATGTGATAATGTAATATCTCATATGATCTTGATCCTAGAGAAGACTCAATGCTTTGGGCTAGCATGCATTTGAGAATTTTTCTTTCCATCAAAGGACAGCTTCAAGTAACAGTGAATCTTTCCATGTAATAATGATTTTTAAAAGCAATTTCTCAATAACAAAAAACATTTTTAAAGGAGAGAGAGACATTGTACAGAAGCAGGAGCACATGGTTAATTGGCATTCATATTCCTGAGCAAACTTGTAAATAGTACCATTCTCACAGGAATTAAATCAGTTGCACTGTGGGTAACTTTAGAATTCAAAGGTGCCACAGTTCCTCACTCTGTGTTGATGGAACTGAACGGCATTAACCTTTTCACTTGCACTAACAAAGACAAGTGAAGACAAGATGTGCTATGACTCCTGCACATCTATGTTTTGTTTTTTGCCCAGGGCCCTCTACAATTATCCCACACTTCAGAACTAATTTCTCTACGCGTTTACCTACATTGTTTTTGCACTACTCTTGAAACACCACAATCTCATTAACTCTTTTCTCTCTCTCTCTCTTTTTTTTGTTTCCAAAAGGAGGATTTATAAGGACATATAAGAAATAATTATTCAGTGATTCATTGTTGGGCAAATCTTTGTAGCTTTTGCAAAGCTACAAAGATACAAAGATATGTTGGCCCTTATCCAAAGTAAATGTTTTGTTTTGTTTTGCTTCCCCTTCAGTCTTAGAAATAAGATAACACTCCACTGCTTCAATCAGTAACTCTGACTATTGTTTTCCTATCCTGAATTAAAGATCAGACTTCTTATTTTTAGGTGGGGGCAAGAGGGAAAGAGAAAACCAAATTAAACTTCAGAACTTAAGTTTTCACAATAGGAATTTCATAGCTTGTTTGTTTCTTACTTCTTGTTTCAAGTACAAAATATACATATGTATATATGCATATGCACAAAAATACATATATCTATGCATATATGTATTTTGTTTTGTTTTACAAGTATAAAGTTGGCAAACAACAATATAGCACCAAGAATAAGCTATTTTAGATGTAGAGATATATGTGTCTTTTTGCAGCTCACAAATAATTTGATTACAGCAGAGAGATAGAAAGTTGCCTTTTAAGGTAAATCTATAATATAGGGTTCTCTTGATTAAAATGAGATAGGATTACCTATAAAACTCAACTGCAAATAGTTAACTATGTAAGTATAGATGGGGAAATCTTGTTTGGCTATAGTTGTGATTTTTTCTTAACCGTTAGTAAGCTTGATAACAGCCAACAATATGCTTCTATAAAAAGTAGGAAGAGTTGAGCAATCACGTTTAGTTGCCTACTTCTAGTGGACACAGGGAAAGAAGTTGATATAATAGCTCCTTTATATGTCATACATTTGTAAGAATGAGGATTGCTCATCTAGAAGAAGAAAGGATCTTGTAGAGGACATGTAAGCTTTCTTCAAATATCTGAAAAATTGTCATGTAGAAGAAGGAGCACACAGAGTGAGTCATATGTGGGTTTAATAAAAGGAAGATCTTATTAAGAATAGATAGGATTGACATGGAATGTGGTACCATGATATAGAACCTTAAAACCAAATCTGGAAGACCATTTGTCAGAGTTGCTGTTGAAATAATTTTCTGCATGGAAGTTGTAATAGATGGCCTCTAGATTCACTTTCAACTCTAAACATTATGAGTTTGCTATAAGAATTCTCTTTTTAAAATTTTATTTAATTTTTTTTTCAGTGTTCCAAAATTCATTGTTTATGTACCACATCCAGTGCTGCTTTAAGAATTCCGCTAAAGAATGTACAGAACACTTTTCGAGCCGTGTTTCGCAGAACACTGGTCTGGTGGATGTTAATAGGTGCTTTGTACCTTACCCTCTTCTTGGAGAAAAAAAATGCACATCTGCATAGTAAACGTCCTGAGCAGTCTTTTTTTTTTTTTTTTTTCGTCCTGAGCAGTCTTATACTAAAAATCCTTTTTAATTTGAAATAACCCACACTTCCTGAACTTAATTGGATATAGAGCACTTTTATGGTACTTATTTGCAACCTGAAGGAACAGCATTCCCTGGAATATTAGTATTGGAAACAGCAATTAATATACAGTAAAAGCTACCCTTTAAATTGATGAGGAATATATTCTGAGCATATTTACAAATATTTAATATAAAAAGAAGAAACTTTACAAGTAGAAGAAAGATTCTTTTCCAAAAGTTAAAGTCATAACAAAGTTCCCCCAAACATGTGCCATTTAAATATAAACCAGTCATATAATTCAAATGCTTTGAAGATGTTTTAAAATGTCCTTATTCCTCATAATTTAATATTCAATTAATTAACCTAATTTTGGAGAGTTTCTAATTGAAGCTAATTGTTCTGTCTGCTGATTTCTACCTCCAAATCAATTTTATTAAATTTGTAAGAATTACTCCTCTTTATGTGTGTATCATTACACTCACTTCTCCATTGTAAATTCATCTTTATGAAAGAATAAAGATAAAAATATGTAAAATTTTCAAATAATTACATAAACACTGTTGTAAAGATAAAATAGTGACTTTATTGACACTAAACTGTTGTCTGGGAGACAGTGCCCCCATGTGATGGCTCAAAATTCCCACCCATTAAAAATGCTAAGCATCCAAATTTGGTGTATACACAATGTGGCTGAAAGCTGTCAATGTCCATAGATCTTAAATGTATTATTTCACTAGTATACCACTAGAACCATATTTTATTAATTACTTTAACTATAAACATGTACATTTAAAGCTGATCATATCGATGCGAGATAATGTAGATCAAGGAATTCATTGCTTCACTTAAAATTTTCATTCTTTTAAATTCTGGTCTGTCTTTTCTGGACCTATTCTCAGAGCTTATGAAATGTGCTTAGGTCATCTCATCTTAAAAATAAATAGATAAATCGTCCTTCAATAATTCTCCCATAATCTCATAATTCTATAGAGGCTCTTTTTCATCATTTTCTAAACTCCAAAGGGAATTTTTTAAACTTACCATTCTTTTAAAAATTAAACTGTTTTCTCTATTATGTCCCATAACATTTTCTGTGTGCTATAATTCCAGAAGTTGTGTTGAATCTTGCCTGCATATTATGAAAGTGTGAACTTTGCTGAAGTAAGGATCACGTTTTATTTGTCTCATGTACCTCCCATTTCTAGCACTTACTAATGTTTGTGAATGACTTAATATATGATTGAAGAAAGAACCATGTTTTGCATTGAAACTCCAATGCCTAGTTCAGTCCCTGAAGCATTGTTGGGCATTCGTGTTTTTTTTATTAAGTAACTGAAAGTCAGGGTTCATCTATGATTCATTATTTTTATACCATCCTATCATCCCTATTGTTCTACTATACACTTCATATACATTCATAACATTTGTTGAATGAAAGAATGAAAAAAGTTAATATTGTAATCTATATCTGGTGCTTTTACTCTCTATTATCTACTCAGGTAGGAACACTGGACCTTGGTTCTCTTAACATTCTATTACAAAACATTCCTTTTCTAAAAGTCACAATAATCTCTTAGTTCTCAAAACCATTGATATACAACATATAACGGTGTTGAGTAAATCATTCTTCTTGCTTCCATGGAAACACACCTATCTGGTTCTTCTAACTTTCTGATTACACTGTCTTCTTTCTTGTAGCTCATCTTCCTTACTCTTTTAGGTTTATTTGTCATGCTTTCTACATATCTTGGGAAAGTTTATCAAAATCTAGATTTTTTTTCAAAATCTAGATTTTAATGGTAACTCCATATAACGTTTCAAAGTAAGTTATTCTTGACACTATATATTTTCTACTTTGTGTTATTCTTGTGTGTGCATGTATGTGTTTGCACACCTCTGTTTTGCCTACCCTAAGACATATAGTATACTCCTTTATCTACCTATACTTTACCGAGAAGTTTGGGGTTTTTAAAATGTCCGTCTATTTATTTTTAATGAATTATAGTTAACATACAGTGTTAATTTTGAGTATGCAATGTAGTGATATTTATATTTTACACTTCTTTAAGAAGGAACTAACTTATCAAAATAAGCCTCAAAGTCATTGTATGTTGTATATAATATATAATGTATAATACATATTGTTATAATGTATAACTATTTTTAAAATAAATGGATCCCTCCTTTGAGTTGCTTTGATCATGAAAGACATCCTAAAGAAAAGGAGCTTGAAAGAGGGTCTTACTAAAAGGAGGAACATAAAATAGTGGGAAAAGATGAGACAGGAATTCTTAATAGAAGGAGCTGCATGGTCAGATATGTATTTCCAGGAATACATCCATAATCTGTGGAGGTATTATATAGTCTGCCTAAACTGTATAGAGACATAAATAAGGAAGTCTGAGAAATGGGGTTACTGGTACTGGTCTGAGTCGCTGAAAGGCTCAAAGGATATGTCAAAATAGCTGGATTATATAAGGATAATATGGATCCTTTATAGGTGTTGGCACAGGGCCATGGCCTGATGGAAATAGGAATTAAAGAGGATTATGCTTTAATTTGAACACCTTTTAGTATTATATTTATGATGGTTATCACTTATGACCTAAAAGGATAAAACTTATTGCCTTATTTTATACCTAAATTACTACCAGGTATTACCATGCAGTGGTAAATATATACAACAAAGACACATATATATATATAATGAAGAAAATAGATAGATAGACAGCTAGATATGAAATACCCAAAGTATTTTACTTTTCTGGTTCTCTTCCCACTACTGAAATACAGTCATCAGCCAGAAGAAAGAGAACAGCTGGTTTGTAGATCAAAGCATCTTTATAACACAAGAACAAATGAAAAATTTCCATGGGAATCAAATCCTTGTAGGAGATACAGCCCTAAAAAGGGACATTTTAGGGAAATGGATTTCCTAGTGCTGGATCCCTTTTCCCAGAAGCACCAGGCTGAGTCTCTGAAAGACTCTAAGCTCATATTTTAAGGATATTAGGTAACTATGAGGACAGCAAGCACTTGTCACTCAGCTTCTTGCAACTTTTGAATTGAATCTAAAAGACTGAACATTTCTTAATACTTGTCATCTCCCTCCCTCACAGGATTGTAGGCAGAATTAATGAGATAATGTTTTAACAGAGACTGAACTCCTTGGCAGACAGAGACTAAATATGGAACAGTGTTTTTGTTATGATAAACTACGTAAGATTGATCATGGAAAAGGTTTTGCAGTTTAACCCATTTGGAATAAAAGTGATCCAGTAAAACTTGATTCTTTTTTGTGAAGTTATATATTGGTGTAAATACCTCAGAAAGAGTATGTTGCATTTAATTTCCCTACATTCTGAAACAAAATTTAGTCATTCATGAAGATGATTTTAAATCAAAATTTAATATCATGTGTTGGAGGTTTAGTCATTACAGTCTATGGTCAAGTCTGACCAGTCCTGAAAAACTTGGTCAGTCACTTGCTTTGTAAATAAGTTTTATTGAAACATAGGCATAACCATTTTTTCTCTTGTCTTTTTGTCTTTGGCTGCTTTTACAGTATATTGTGAATAGTTGATTAGTTGTTGCAGAGATAATATGGATTACAAAACCTAAAACAGTTCCTAGTTTCAGAAAAAGTTCACAGGCCCCTGATTTATGGCAGAGTTTTTTCATATGTGTGTTAAGCATTTACATGTTCATTCAGTAACAATATGACTTTCTGCAAGTTCATTAGGATATGTAGATTTAGTTTCCAGTGTATTGATTGGTAATAGCATCTGCTTGGTAAGATTTTGATAAGGATTCCGTAATAGGAATCTTGTAACAATACTTAGCACAGTGTCTGGCACAACACAAGACTGAAATAAAATAGGTTATTATTGCCATTGTTCTATAACACTAATTTAGTAAGTTGATCCAGCTTTAGAATTCTTAAACATGTACCTGAAATACTTTTTCATATGCATTCGGGTAATAGTTTCTTTGAGTTCAGTTTAGTTTCCCTGAGTTCATTTAGTGGTCCCAATATTTCTATAGGACTCTAGCATTCATGCATGAGCCTTAAGAGTTTCCTCTCCCAATCAGTATATCAGTAGAAAGAAACTCATCACAATCTCAGATGACGGCAGACCAGTTTTCGTGTGACCTGTTACACAAAAGAAGGTTAGATAAGAGAGGGCTAAAATTGGCAATCAATTAAACAATCAATCAATTGCTTGAGTTTAGTGATAGCACAATAGAGATTTTACAGATAAATCAGATATCATGGAATAACAAGACCTCCCTTCTTGTTATGGCAACTTCAAATAAAAGAAAAATTTTTGATAGAAGTAGCTTTATTAAAAGGCAAGTCAATTCTGAGACATCCTGCAAACACCCACAAGTATATACAGATTACTATGATATATATGGAACGCATAAGAGACTGGAGTCTTAATGCTTGAGCATTGAGGCAGAGCGAATGGCACATGCAGCGAACTACAAAGATGCCAGGGATACAGATTTTGAGTCCACCTACAGGATTTTTGTTAAAAAAAAAAAAAAAAGAGAGAGAGTTAGAAGTGTTTCTTGAGCTTTAGTTAGGCATTGGGAAATAGGATGAACTTTGAAACAACTGTATAAGTTATACTCAAAGGAAATGTGACAGATGCTTGGTGAGTGTCCCTCCAGCATTATGGTTTAAAGGAATAAGAGAATAATGAGCTGATGTGGGGCTTTGAGTTGTTAGAATTTTTTTTTTTTTTATGAGAGAACTAGGAGCTGTTGCTTAACAAATAACTAACTGGTCCTGTTTCATATATTGAATCCATACTGTTTAAAAGTGAGGAAGATAGCATCAGTGTGCTGGCTTGTTTTATACATATTTATCTATATTCAAATGTAGAGTTTATGTCACTAGAAGATCTCAATGTTACAATTCATTTCTCACTACACAAGCAAAATGACTGCTTTTATTTTTTTGTCTCTATATTCCTAGTGCCTAGCACATAGGATACACTCAATACATATCCATTGAATAAATGGCTGAATGAAAGCATAAAGTGGTAAGATATCTTTGAGAACTATCAAGTCTCAGAGATGGTATGTCAGGATCTTTTGCCAAAGAAGCAGCCTCAATTATGTGCACCATTCAAAAGGACCAGGAAAGAAATAACAAACAAAAAAACACCTCTTTTAGCAGAAGACATCACAAACCACCTCTAGGTTCATATGACACATAAGACCAGTTCTTGTTAGGGGCAGTTAGAAGAAAGTAGTCTGAATTGAGAAGATACATGACATAATAAGAATAAATAATGGGGGCACCTGGGTAGCTCAGTTATTAAGTGTCTGCCTTCAGCTCAGGTTATGATCCCGGGGTCCTGGGATCAAGCTCCACATCGGGCTCCCTGCTCAGTGGGAAGCCTGCTTCTCCCTCTCTCACTCCACCTGCTTGTGTTTTCTCTCTCTCTCTCTATCAGATAAATATAAAAGATCTTTAAAAAAAAGAATAAATAATGGGATAAACATGGACTATGCAGTGTATTGGGGCATTGAGGTAGGCCCTCTATATATATTGAAGGGATTAAGTTGGGTGGATGAAATCTGGTGTTCACTGGTCAATTAAAGCCCAGTAATACACATTGCATAAAGTAATGAATTATTTTTATTTCCACTATGTCAGTAGAAAGAAATTCATTACACTTTCAGGTACAGTTTTTGTTGGAGTTACAGTAAAGTTGAGCATGTTCTTGGCAGATTTTGTGCAGTTAAGACTGAAGAGGGGCAGGCACATGGCACAACTAGAAACTAGGATTAATATTTTATCTTACATGTTTATTCCAATCAAGACTTAAAAAAACACTAGTATAATCAATTAGTAAAAATGCAAAAAGGTAGTTATATTGAAACATGAAAAAGTGTTTGTTTCCATTTCTCTAAAAAAATAATTATCCACATTAAATGTGCTAAATATTAATGCTATGTGTAATTATTCAGAAAAAATATTTATTGAGCACCTCTTTTCTGATGATTATGGCTTATTACTAGGATATAAATATCAATAAGATCCAGTGATGAGGGGCAATATTCTGAACTAGGATATTAGATCAACCTTTCTGCTGAGGACACCTTCACTATCTGGATTTATTTTAAAAGATATGAGCAGAAGACATGAATAGACACATGAAAAAAATGCTCCACATCACTTGTCATCAGGAAAATACAAATCAAAACCACAATGAGATGCCACCTTACATCAGTTAGAATGGCTAAAATAACAAGGCGGGGAAAACAAATGTTGGTGAAAATGTGGAGAAAGGGGAACCCTCTTATACTGTTGGTGGGAATGCAAGCTGCTATAACTACTCTGGAAAACAGTATGGAGGTTCCTCAGGAAGTTAAAAATAGAGTTACCCTATGACACGGCAATTGCGCTACTGGGTATTTATCCTAAAGATACAGATGTAGTGAAAAGAAGGGGAACCTGCACCCCGATGTTCACAGCAGCAATGTCCACAATAACCAAACTGTGGAAGGAGCTGAGATGTCCTTCAACATATGAATAGATAAAGAAGATATGGTTCATGTATACAATGTAATATTATTATTCAGGCAAGAGAAAGAATGAACACCTACAATTAGCATCAACATGGACGGAACTGGAGGGTATTACACTAAGTGAAATAAGTCAATCAGAGTAAGACAATTATCATATAGTTTCACTCATATGTGGAATATAAGAAGTAGCACAGAGGATCATAGGGGAAAGGAGGGAAGTTATAAGAGAGGGAGAAAAACCATAAGAAATTCTTGACTCTGGGAAACAAACTGAGGGTTGTGGAAAGGGGGGTGGTGGTATAGGGTAACTGGGTGATGGGCATTAAGGAGGGCACATGTAGTGATGAGCACTGGGTGTAATATGCAACTGATGAATCACTGAACACCACACCAAAACCTAATGATGATATATTGGCTAAGAGAATTTAAATTTTAAAAAATTTAAAAAAATAATGTTAAATAATTAACATCAGAGAGTAACAAATCAGAAAATATCAAGCCAATATTTGAAGAGAAAGGAATGCAGGAAGAGGTGGCATTGGAAACCCTTCTTACCATAGAGGCCTTTAGTTGCCAAATCTGGAATAAATAATTGAAAGATTGAGAAGCTGAATAGAAATTTTTGACAGATGCCTCAAATTGGAAGACCAGGATTTAAGAGTAAGGCTAAACATGATAGAAACAAGCATTTTCAGGAAATGAAGTATACTTCAAAATGACTTGGTTTTAGAAATTGGAATGAAGTGATCCTGGATTGCTAGTCTCTATTTGCTCAGGTACGGAGAATACAGAACCCTTCTGAAAGGAGAAAACATCGTCTGATTTATTTGAAATAAATAAATAAACAAATAAATAAATAAAACATGTAATACTATAATATAAATAGAAGCCAGTTAAATATTTATATAATTTATATATATTTGACACTCAGCCAAAAGCACCAAGCAAATGAAGAATTGAACATGAATTGAATTCCAGTTTCTAGTGCTCCAAGTTTGGAAGTTGTCACTCAGTTCTAACAACAAGCAAAAAACTGAACAGACAGAGAAAGCAAAACTTTTTTAATCCATAAGAATTGGGAGGATGCAGAGCAAACTGCTGCTCACAAAACTGGAAAGACAAGCAAATACTAGGAGTCATAACTTACTGGAGCAGAGACTCAGGAGCAGAAACCATTGAGGAAACCAGCACCGTGGTGGGAAAACATGAATTGTAATTAACAAATTGCTAAAGGCCCAACTTGGAGAATCCTACAAGTAAAAAAATCCAGCAGAACACAGTCATAGGAGGTCCCCAGAATATTGTGAGCTACACTTCTAAGAGCTCAGTCAGATTCCCACAGTCAATATCAGATAAATACACTCGGACTTTGGGCAGGGAGAGAGGAAAGGTACCATTCTGAAATCCATTAGAGCACTCAGTTCTTTTTCTTCTTCTTCTTTTTTAATTAAAAGATCTTATTTATTTATTTCACAGACAGAGATCACAAGTAGGCAAGGAGGCAGGCAGAGAGAGGGAAGGAAGCAGGCTCCCCACTGAGCAGAGAGCCTGATGCAAGTCTCGATCCCAGGACCCCGGGATCATGACCCGAGCTGAAGGCAGAGGCTTTAATCCACTGAGCCACCCAGGCGCCCCAGCACTTAGTTCTTCTTAACAAGACCTATGCTCAATGGAAACTAGTTAACTACAATTAACCTGCTGGGGTATTATCAGAGCCTAACTGATCTAGGAAGGGGAAACCCCAAGTCCAACTGACTTTAGCCTTCTTGTTTCACCTAACAGGAGAGAGAAAAAACAAAGAAATACTTACAAAGTTTACAGTCCAGAGGCATAGGCTAAATAAAAGACTGACACAACCATAGAATATTTCCCCTCTCCTGATAACTGATAACCACATTACTAACGGCGTCTTTATGGCAGTTCTTCTTTATCAGTATATTATGTTCAGCTATCAAGAAAAAGACAAAGCAAAACAAACAAAACCAAAGCTACAGGGCATACCAAAAAGGCAAAAAACACAATTTGAAGACATGGAGCAAGCATCAGAAACCAGACATCCAGGAATTATCAGACTACAAGTTGAAAACAACTATGAATAATATGTTGAGAAGAATCAAGAATAGATAGCCAATGTAAGCAGGGAGATGGAAATCCTAAGAAATAATAAAAAAAGAAAAGCTAAAGATCAAAAACATTGTAACAGCAATGAAGAATGGGAATGGTTTGTTTGTTTTAAATATTTTATTTATTTACTTGAGAGAGAACAAGAGAGAGAGAGTGAGAGCAAGAGTATAGGAGAGGGAGAAGCAGACTCCTTGCTAAGCAGGGAGCCTGACATGGGACTCCATTCCAGGACCCTGAGATCATGACCTGAGCTGAAGGCAGACACCTAGCTGACTGAGCCACCCAGGAACCACTGAAGAATGGTTTTGATGGGCTTATTGATAGATTTAACATGGGTGATGAAACAACCTCTTAGCTAAAGGATGTATCAATAGAATCTTCAAAAACCAAAAGACAAAGATAATAGACACTGAAGAAACCAGAATAAAATATCCAGATTGTGGGCCAACTACAAAAGGTCTATACATATAATAGTAATACTAGGAAGAAAAAAGAAAAATAAACAGAAGAAATATTTAATACAGTATAACTGATAATTTTCCCCAACTTAATTTCAGACACCAAATCACAAATTCAGGAAGCTCAGAGAACACTGACCAGGATAAATGCCAAAATAACTAAGGCATATCATCTTCAAGCTATAGAAAATAAAAAACAGAAAAAATCCTAAAAAAAAGTCATGGGGAGAAAATACCTTACCTATATCATAGATAAGAATTACATCAGAGTTCTCAGAAAGCATGAAACCAAGAACAGAGTGGAATGAAATATTTAAAGTGATGCGAGAAAAAAACACCAACCTATTATTTTATGTCCTGAAAAGTTATGTTTCAAAGTAAAGGAAAAATAAAGATCTTTTTCTAGAAAAAACAAAAATTTAGGAATTTGTTGCCAGCAGATCTGCTTTGCAAGAAATGTTAAGAAGAAGCCCCACATCACACTCTCTGCTCAGTGGGGAGCCTGTTTCCTCCTCTCTCTCTCTCTGCCTGCCTCTCTGCCTACTTGATCTCTATCTGTCAAATAAATAAATAAAATCTTAAAAAAAAGTTTTTAAAGAAGAAAATAAACATATAGGCCAGAAACATAGAGCTACATAATGAAAGGAAGACTAATAAAGAAAGAATAAGTGAAGGCAAAAATTAAATAAAAATTTTTAAAAGATTTATTCATTTTAGAGAGAGAGTGAGAGAATGAGTGGGTGAGAAGGAGATAATCCTCAAGCAGAATCCCCATTGAACATGGAGCTGGATGCAGGGCTTGATCCCAGGATTCTGAGATCATGACCTGAGGTGAAACCAAGAGCCAAGAGCTTAACCAGCTGTGCCACCCAGGTGCCCCAAACCTTTATTTTTCTTATTCTCTTTCTTTAAGCAGGGTTTCACATATTTATTTATTTAAAACTTTTTGTATTTATTATTATTAGCTTTTTAGTGAAGTATAGTTGACAAAGGATGTTATATTAGTTTCAGGTGTACAAAATAGTGATTGGACAAGTCTATATATTACACAGTACTCACCACAATAAGTAAATTACCACCTGTCATCACACAACATTATTACAATATTATTGATTATATTCCTTATGCTGTACTTTTGATCCCTATAACTCATTTATTTTAACTCTATATTTATACATCCTAATCCTCTTTGCCTACTTTTTTATTGATGTATAGGCAACACACAATATTATATTAGTTTCAAGTGTACAACATAGTGATTTCACAATTATATACTTTATAATATGCTCACCATGATAAGTATAGTTGTCATGGGTCATCATATAAAGTTATTTCAATATAACTGAACTCAAAAACGCTATCAACTGAATATAATTGATATCTAAACTACTTCAACCAACACAGGCAGAATACACATTTTTATATGATACAACCAAGTAGGATTTGTCCTAAATATGCAAGTCTGATTAATATTTGAAAATCAATTAATATAGGGGCATCTGGGTGGCTCAGTCTCTTGGTTTCAGCTCAGGTCATGATCTCATGGGTCCTGGGATCAAATCCCACATCCAGCTCTGTGCTCAGTGGGGAGTCTGTTTGAAGATTTCTCTCTCTCTCTGCTCCTCCCTGCATTCATGCTCCTTCTCTAAAATAAGTAAATAAATCTTAAAAAAAAAATCAGGGGCACCTGAGTGGCTCAGTCTGTTAAGCATCCAACTCTTGAGTTTGGCTCAGGTCGTGACTTCAGGGTTGTGAGACTGAGCACCTCTTTTGGCTCCACACTCGGTATGCTTGAGATTCTGTCCCTTCCCCTGCTCACATGCTCTCTCTTTCTCAAATAAATATTTTTAAAAATAACCAATTGATGTAATCCATTATATTAAGGCGTTAAAAAAGAAAAAAATACATTATCATATCAATAGATGCAGAAAAATAATTTGATAGAGTTCAATACCACTTTATGATAAAAACTGTTAATAAAGTAGGAATATAGAGGAACTTTTCAAATTCATAAAGACTATCCACAAACACCCTACAGTTGACATCATACTTAATGGTGACAAATTTGAAGTTTTTCCATTAAGATCAGGTACAAGGCAAGGATGTCCCCTCTCACCACTCCTTTTCAACATCATACTGAAATTCCTTAGTGATACAATAAGGTAAGAGAAGGAAATAAAAGGCATACAGAATGGAGAGGAGGACATAAAACTCTTTGTTTATAGATGATATAATTGTTTATATAGAAAATCTAAAAGACTCAATAAAGAAACTCTTAGAACTAATGAGTGATTATTGAAAGGATTCAGGATAATAGATTAATATATGAAGTTAATTGTTTTCTATTTTTGTTTCTATTTTGTTAATTATTTCATAATAAACAAGTAGAATTTGAAATTTAAAATATAATATGCTGGGGCGCTGGGTGGCTCAGTGGGTTAAAGCCTCTGCCTTCAGCTCAGGTCATGATCCCATGGTCCTGGGATTGAGCCCCACATTGGGCTCTCTGCTTGGCATGGAGCCTGCTTCCTCCTCTGTCTCTGCCTGCCTCTCTGCCTATTTATGATCTCTGTCTGTCAAATAAATAAATAAGATCTTTAACAAAAATACAATATATACTACAGCATCCCTAAAACTGAACTACTTTGGTACAAATTTAACTAAATATGTATAAGATATATATGAAGAAAATTATAAAACTTTGATTAATGAAATCCAAGAACTAAATAGATGGAGAGAGATATTCCATGTCCATGGATAGACAGATTCAATATTGTCAAGATGTCATCTCTTCCTAATTTTATCTATAGATTCAATGCAATCCCAATCAAACTCCCAGCCAATAATTTTATGTGTATTGACAAACTATTCCAAAGTCTATATGGAAAGGAAAGAAGTCTAGAATAGCTAACACAACACTGAATAACAAAGTTTAGGATCGATGCTACACAACTTGAACACTTACTAGAAACATGCAGTAATCAAGACAATGTGGAATTGGCAAAAGAATAAATAGAATACTGAAATGGAGTAGAAGACCCAGAAATAGATCCCCATAAATATAGTCAACTAATCTTTACAAAGGAGCAAAGGCAATATAATGAAACTAAAATAATCTCTTCAAAAAGAGCGCTGGAACAAAAGGACATCTGTATGCAAAATGATAAATGTAGCATGGATCTTATACCTTTCATAGATATTAGCTCCAAATGAGTAGCAAATAGGCATATGAAAAGATGCTCCATAGCATCTTTCATCAGGAAAATGCAAATTAAAACAAAAATGATATACCACTGCATGCCTATTATAGTGGCCAATATCTGGAACACGGAGAACACCAAATCCCGTTGACCATATGGAGCAATAGAAATGCTCATACATTGGTGGTAGAAATGCAAAATGCCACTTGGAAGGTAATTTGGAAGTTTTTTTTTATGCTGCTGTACAATATGATCCAGAAAACATGCTCTGTATTATTTACTGAAAGGCGTTGAAAATTTAGGTCCACACAAAAACCTGTATGTGAATGTTTATAGCAACTTTATTCATAATTGCCCAAACACAGAAGCAACCAAGATGTCTTGCAATAAGTGAATGGATGAATAAGCTGTTGTATAGTCAGATAATAAAATATTATTCAGCACTAAAAAGAAATGACCTATCAAGCTACGAAAAGACATAGAGGAACATTAAATGCATATTACTAACTGAAATAAACCAATCTTGAAAGGCTATATATTGTATGATTCCGACTATATCCCATTCTGGAAAAGAGAAACCATAAAGAAAATAAGAGATCAGTGGTTGCCAGGAAGGTTTGGGGCAGAGGGGAGGGCATGAATAGGCAGGACAGAGAGGATTTTTGGTCAACGAAAATACTCTGTATATTATAATGATGTATGTATATCACTGTAAATTTTTTCATAGAATGTACAAGAGCAAGAATGAAGTATGAGGTAAATTATGGACTTTGGGTGATTATGAAGTGTCATTAATTTGTCATTAGTGAAAGAAAGAAAAAAAGAAAGAAAGAGAGAGAGAGAGAAAGATGGAGGGAAAGGAAAGAAAAAAAGAAAAAAGAAAAGAAAAGAAAGCAAAAAAAAAAAGGTACCATTTGGGTGAGTGATATTCATAATGGGGAAGGTCATGAATGTGTGGAGGTAGGGGAAATATGGGAAATCTCTGTCCCGCCCCCCTCAATTTTTTGTAAATCTAAAACAACTCTAAAAATAGCCCTTAAGAATAATCACATGAAGGGCTAAAAATTATTCAAGGATAGAACAACATTCAAATAATGTACTTCAGACACATAATTCAAAATATATGTCCATACTATGTTCAAAAAAATAATGAGATAAATTTTCAATTTTTGCAGAGAATTAGAGGAATTCTGGAGTAGAGACTTCTGGATGGGGAATGGTGGTATTAGACCTCAGTGGAATCATAACTGATAAAAATTAAAAGAGAAAATATCAATTAAAGTCTCTGGAAACTTTTGAATGCATATAGCAAATGGATATATAATTACTTAATAAAATCTACTATATCTCATTAAGAACAGTGAGTCTATGGCAACTGAACCACAACCTATTCCATTCCCCCCATTCTCACCTCTGACAGAAACTCTAATCTGGGAGAGCAGAATCAAGAACACAGGGCTCTGTATTCCCCAGCTTTCAGTTGTAGTTTTATAGTATCTTCCTAGAAGGGTCAGTTTGCTAGCATTTCTCATCCTACCAAAGTCCATGTTGTAGAAAATATATTCCAGGCAAGAATGATGAGAGCTATGGTATTTCCTTCCTTTACCTCTCTCTCATTCATAGAATAGAATCTCTAACTTTGGTACAGCAAGATTCAAATACTCCACTCTCACTCTAACATCTTGGAATGATGGTTTCATACTTGAAAACACAAAATGAGAAGACCAAAGGGTACTGTTCTCTCAGCATCTGGCTCATAAATCAGGCTTACTTGAGAGAGGTGGGCCCAAAGCTCTGGAGAAATGGCACAAAATTTTTCTCAGGAGTGGGAAGTAGGCCAAAGAAGAAAGAGTTTCATAGATCTTCCTAAGGGAACTGGTTTTATTTGTAAAACCCCAAAGTCCAAACATAAGGGTGTTCTTGGAAACAATGAAGGTTTTGGTGTCAAGCAATTAAGGAGTATATGGTAGCTTTATGAGAAAAAACGGCCAAACTATGGTTCAGCTAAAGAAACCTCTGGGGGAGAAGAAAGCTAAGATGAGCTCTCATGAGATGAGAACAAGTCTCAGAGACTTGCTGAAAAGATGACCCTTGAAAAGAGGCCTGCATTTAGTTAAAACAAACAGGAGCAATTTATGCCCTAGGATATTATTGAAAACCACAGAGTAATCAGTAATAGTGGGGTCTAACAGCTCAGTATAATACCAACAGAGTCAGAGAGCTATATGGAGAAATCATACAAAGAGAGACTCAAAGAGAAGCTTCGTAAATGTTCTGCCTCCATAGGGAGACTGTACATCCCCGAGGCTGTGCCTTTCAAATGTTACATCATAGGAAAGAATACATCATATTGAGCTATTACTGTAAGTGAAATAGACTACAATAGTCTACCTAAGTCACTCAATAAATAAACAACAACAAAAAGACCTGGATGATGGGGGACAAGGAGGGTCAGTTGCTACAATATTGTATCTAAAATATCCAGTTTTCAGAAAGAAAATATGACATGTAAAGACATAGTAAAGTGTAATCCTTACACAGGGGGGAAAAATGAGCAGGCAATAGAACTGTCTTTGATGGAATCCAAATGTTAGACAAAGATTTCAAAGCAGATATTATGCTTTGAATATGCTCATATAACTAAAGGAAATCATACTTAAAGAAGTAAAAGCACAATGGCAATATCTTATCCAATAAAGAATACTAACAGAGATAACTGTTATTAAAAAATAACGAACGCAAATTCTGGTGTTGAAAATCTGAATACCTAAAATGAAAAATCTATAAGAGGTCCCAGCATATTTGAGTCAGAAAATATTGTTCAGAAAGAACAAGCAAACTTGAAGATAGAGATTAAGCATTCTTCAGATCAGAAAAGAAAATGAAGAAAATAGAACAAAACCCCAACAAAATGTGAGGCATGATTAAGCACACCAACATATACATAGTGAAGTATGAAGGAGAGAAGAGAGAGAAAGCAGAAATACATTAAAGAACTAATTTATTGGCTGAAAACTTCCCAAATTTAATGAAAAATATGTATCTATAGCCCAAAGAAGCTAAAAAGAAATCCAAGTAGGATAAACAGATTGACCAGCACCTGGATACATCGTAAGAAAAATGCTAAAAAACAAATACAAAGGAAAACTCTCAAGTATGAAACCAAAAGCATAAGTAACATGAAAAAACAGATAACTTGGACTTGATCAAAATGAAACATTTTTGATCTTTAGAGGACACCATGGATAAATTGAAAATAATCTAGAATATATGAAGAACACTTAAAACTCCATATTAAGAAGACAAAAACCCTGATTGAAAAATGGACAAAGA
>PISX010006582.1:41198-96252 GCA_004024625.1 Mellivora capensis | reverse complement strand
TGCTGTTGCTAGGACTTCTAATACTATGTTGAACAAGAGTGGTGAGAGTGGGCATCCTTATCGTGTTCCTGATCTCAACGGGAAGGCTGTGAGCTTCTTCCCATTGAGGATGATGTTTGCTGTAGGTCTTTCATAGATAGATTTTATGAAGTTCAGGAATGTTCCCTCTATCCCTATACTTTGAAGCGTTTTAATCAGGGTTAGGGTTAACTCTTTCATTAAAGTAGATTCAATTATGGAGTCCTTGGTTAAATCAAACTGACTTAAATGGAGAGTTGTTTTAGGCAGCTGCCTTCATATTGTGATGTGTGCAGTGCCAGTGGGGTCTTGATGCCCGTCACAGTGCTTGATTTCCTAGCAGAGAATAGTAACAGAGATTAATAATAGAAATTAATTTACTAATATCTGTTACTACCTGTTGACATGAAAATACTATGGGGAAACTCTCTCAGGCTATTTATTATCATCAGAATTCACCTAGGTATTGGCAGAGCAATCTTTTATCCCAGCATTTCCAGGAAGGTTTTGATTTCACATATTTGTGCCCAAGTGCACCTACCCCAATTTTGAGACTGCTGCTTGTCTGAGAGATCTCCTTAATACATCTGACTTCTGTTAGTCTCATGCCTTTACCCCAGTTCCTTAATAGCCTCCTCCATTTCTGATCATTAAATTCAAAGTGCTTTCTTCCCATAGTCAAAATGGCTCTTACATCTCAGCCTCAAAAAAAAAAATCTTCCTAAGCTGATAAGAATATTTAACTTAGAATAAAATGTACCATTGTGAACGTAAGTACTTGTAAAAATAGTTGTATTGTGATAGTCACTTTCCAAAGTGTAATTGGAGATAGCAATCTTATTTAAAGAACTCTAAGAAATGAATAACCTCGGGTTCTAATTTTATGACTTGCTATGAATTATATCATTTAAAATATTTTTATTTTCATAAAATGGTGTAGTAACTAGGGAACAAGAATTCCTATCCCCTCAAAGATCCTTATAGCTGGACTAAGAATCAGATCGACATGAGGCGCCTGGGTGGCTCAGTGGGTTAAGGCTTCTGCCTTTGGCTCGGGCCCTGGTCTCAGGGTACTGGGACCAAGCCCCGCATCGGGCTCTTTGCTCAGCAGGGAGCCTGTTTCCTCCTCTCTCTCTGCCTGCCTCTCTGACTGCTTGTAATCTCTGTCTGTCAAATAAATAAATAAAATCTTTAAAAAAAAATCAGATCGACATGAGACAGATTAACAAGAGAAAATAAAATTTAATAGTGTATGTACAGGGAACCCCTACAAACATGGAAGGAAGTTCCAGAGATAGGCAAAATGAGGTATATGTCATTCTAAACTAAGGAGAAAGAGAGTAGGGGTCAGCGACTTAAAGGGAAGCAATGCAATTTACAGGAAAATGAAAAAGAATTAATGTTTGGTAAATAAATATTTGTCCTGCCATGTAGACGGGTTACTCAGATAAAATTTATCTCTGGTAATAACCCTTATTCTGTATAATTTAGATTCTTCTGTATAGTTAAGGGAGGGTCAGATTTCCTCTTGAGCACATAGTCTTGATAGCCTTCAACTCAAAATAATCCACATAGGAAAAACCAGAACATAGGTAATTGGTCACTTCATTTGAAACCAGTTTATTTCATGATAGATTTACTGAATACTTAACATACTTTTTTTTTTTTTTAAAGATTCACTCATCTTAGAGAACACACGTAGGGTGGGGGGGGAGGCACAGGGATAGAGAGAGAGAGAGAATCTTGAGCAGACTCCCCACTGAGCATGGAGCCAGCTGTAGGGCTCTATGTGGGGCTCAATCTCATGACCCTGAGATCATGACCTGAGCCGAAATCGAGTCAGGCGTTCAACCGAGTCCCTAGGTAGCCCCTGAATACTTAACATACTTTTGATTGTTTTTGAATTTATTCACATATCTTAGATAAGATTAGAATGAACATTTTCATTAGTATAAAAATTTATGTTTGAAACCTCTTAAATTGAAGAAAGCATGTTTGAATGAACTAATTTAAATGTTTCTAAAGTTCATTGGTTTAAAAATGCTACAATTAGACATCAGTTAGAAATACTAAATTAAATTCAATATCTTTTTGTTTTAGAAGTTTTTAAAATGCCCAAAATTAAGAAACTAAAAAAAAATCTAATAGATGGAAAAACATCCAGAAGAGTTTGTTTTGGATAGTCAAGACCACAGTTTATCCTTGAGTGAGTTAACCTTAGTCATTTGACCTAGAGCCACTGAATTATTCTGTTTTTTATATGTTTTTTATATGGGATTCTCTCACCCAGTGTGTCTTGGCATCTTGTCAGATAACTTTACATAGTTACAAGCTACTGTATGCAAATTTCCTGTTCCTGGGCCTGATAGTAAACAGGATTACCAGAAATAATGTTTTCACCACTGGTTTGATTAAGTTTGGTTGTGGCAAGACTCCAAATTCCAAATTTATTTTGTTGATTCTTTGGCACATATTTTCAACCAAGATGTTTGTTCCCTCATTTTTATGTACAGTAATATCCTTTGTTTTACTAATATTTGCTTAATTAGAAATATGTGTGGGGCAAGCAGTTAACCTATTGTTGACTCCATAGTTTTGTTTTTGTTTTTTAAAATATTGCTTGCTATTTGAGAATCAGAGTCTAAGAAGAAACAAGCCTTAAAGTAGCATCTGTTTCCTTGGACATGTGAATTAAAGGTTTAATTTGTATTTCAGAGTAAACAGCACTTTATTATTGAGGAATTAATAAGATATTGTTGGGAGGGATGGGAAACTTATCCGGAGTGGCACTTTAGTTTGAATCTTTGATGCCTTTAGAGTATTTTTTTTAATCATTTTATTAAAATCATTTCCATATTTACAAACACTTCCCATTCCATATCTTTGTGTGCTGATTACTAGCAAATGCAGATGTAAGACAGAATCATTCCTTATGATGAATTCTTAGGTCAGTTTCTTGTTTTTTGAGACCCAGCTTGAGTTTGTTCAGGAGGAAAAATTTTTTCTTTACCCTACAAGTTTTTTCTAACTGGACTAAGGATTAAATTGACCTGAGATCGATTAACAGGAGAAAATCAAATTTAATTTTGTATGTACCAGGAATCCATGCAAACATGACACTACAAAGAGAGCCTGGTAATGTGTGGCATACCTGTCATTCTCAACTAAGGAGAAGGAGGAGGGGTCTGGAGGGGTCTGGGACTTCAAAGGGAAGGAAAGCAATTCACAGGAAGATGAAAAAGAGTAAATGTTTGATAAACACGTTATTTGTTGGGCCACTTAGAAACAATGGGACATAGAGGACTTCGATCAAACAGGGCTTGCTCCGTTTCTCCCTATCTAGTACCTAGTTCCTTTTATAATGTAGTTATCTTCCATATCTATGGTGATAGCTATCTTCCTATCTGAATTCTTTTGGCAGCTGGAGGGGACTGGGAAGGCAAAGTTTTCTTCCTGAATCTTTTTTGCCTTCATTGTTTTCAGTTCAAAATAATATGCATGACAAAGTGGCACATTTTGGGGTAGCCTCTCCTTGGCCTCAAGTTCATTTAGCATATCTATGACTACATAGTTGCTTTTCTGTTTTCTCCCCTTCTCCCCCCCAGCTAAGCTCCATGATTATTTACTATTGTTAAATTGATTTGGGAATGGATTTTTCAACAACAAAATTAGGATCAGAAGGTGATAGGAACATAGATTTGAATACTTATGATAAAGAAGACCTTTCCAGTAATTAGGTCTATGTGATACTCAAGAGATCAAATTTATTTCCCAACTGTTCTTGTTTAAAGGACTCCACTATGGTCTTTTGTTGTATGTTTTTGGAGGCATTTCTACATTGGAAATCAAGTTTAATTTTAAGGCCCTCCTAGTCCTTTCTCTTGTTTCTTTTTTGCCTTAAGAAAATAATATAGGTGGTAGATTAAAATGTAACATTGGAGTTCGTTGGGACCAGCCTTATTCATAGATATCTTAATATGATTCTGAGTGTACAGATAAAATATGTATGTGTAGTTAATTAAAAAAATATATATATGTATATATTTGATTAGTTAGCTAATGAGTTACCAAAAGCACGTACGTTAGATGTAACCAACTCTATTCTGTACATGTTTCCACTGAGTTTAATTTCAAGGTCTTTTGGCATTTCCAGACACTATTGAGTCTTTATGAAAAGCAATTTGATGTAAGCAAAAAATTAAACAATTTTTTTGGCCTCTTTTTAAAGAAGAAAAAGGTTTTCTTCTGTCAATGCAAATTATACATTGTTTTATGGTTGGTTTACAATTATAACTGACAGCTCACATAGATACTAAAGCTTTGAATGATATCTTTACAGCAGCTTTAACTACAATGAAAATTAGATGAGATATAAAACTTGCTAACTGCAGAATATTTCTTACACATAAGTAACTTTAGACGAATGAGAATTGTTAAAGGCCTTTAAAAGGAAATACTTACCTTTATAATGATTCCTACTTTAAATGCATTGACACTTACAAAAGGTAATAATCTCAATTTCAGCTGTTTGGTGGGCAGTAATTATTTAGGCTATCAATCCTGTTTATTAAAAGAGATGCCATGTAAATGTATTTGTTTGAAACATTTTAAATGCCTCATTACTGATGTATATGTTCCTATGGAAACCACAAATATCCCTTTAGAAAAATGATGTAAAATAACAGCTTTACTTTTAAGTAGAACCTGAGAAATTGCAGGCTTTATTCAAGGAAAGGTAGCTACAAAGTTGAAAATGTTACTGTGGTTTTGTACCGCTGAGCTAGGTACTGCATGTTAAACTGTATAATCATACATCATGCACACACACACATACACCAAACATGTTAGTTGTACGAGAACAGAAAAACAGAATGTAAAAGAATAAAAAGTGATAAATTAGACATCATTAAAGTTAAAAATTTTGATCTTCCAGGTACCATTAAGAAGACAAAGGGAAATCACAGATTGGGGAAAAATACTTGCAACACATAGATTAGACAAAAGAATTATATCCAGAATAAATTTAATTTAATAATTATATCCAGAATAAATAAAATTCAATAGGTAGACAACAATTCAATTAAAAAAATAGATTTGTATAGACTTGTCATCAAAGAAGATATGCTAATGGTCAATTAACACAGGAAAAGTAGCTTGACACCATTGTAGTACTTTAGCTTGACAGTACTAAGAAATACAGATTAAACCACAGTGAAATGTCACTACACTCCCATTAGATTGGCTAAAGTTAAAGACTGTACTAAATGTTGACATAATTAGTAATAATTCCTACTTATAAGTCTACTTTTATGTTTAATTTTACAAAATTAATTTATACTTGAATTATTTTCCATGTTTGCTCTAGTTTTCATTTACTGTTCTTATAGTACTATGTTACTATATGTGATTAGAAGTCCAAATGCCAAAAACTGTCCTCATTAAAATTCTTACAAAAAGGATTTGTAATGAATATGTGATATGGTTCTTGGCTCCACAAGAAGTTACTTGTTTGTATTTTTAAAGTCCTCTATAACTGAATAATCCTGTGCTTAACAGCAGTTTTTTCCCAGCCCCCTGTAGTGAACTAACTAACTGCCTATGATCCACATGGTACTTAAAAAAAAAAAAAAAATGGGGAATGTGACATCATGGGTCAGCTAAGTTGCCAAGGAAGAGAGTTGTCCAGGTGGTATAAGGCAAATGTGAGTCGTTGCCCTGGAGCTGAAAATGTCATTTGCGATTTCGTAGCCCAGACTCCCACCCAAGATTTCCATCGACAATATATAAGAAGGTAGTAACTCAGCCTCAACTTAAAACACTTGCATTAGCAATTTCACTACCTCACAAGGTACTAGATTTCGTTTTTGATAGTTAAAATTCCTAGAAAATTAGAAATCTAGCCTCTTTCCAGCTCAGTCCTGATTCTGATTTCTATAATTCTTAAAATTCCTTTCAGCATTTAAAGCTGCATCTATTAAGAACATATTTCTTTTAATCCAGATGCTTTTCATACGTCCCTTAAATGTTTACAACAACCCTTCCAGGAATTGTTTTATAGCTTTCCCAATATTTCAAGCTCTCTCACTTGTTCTCACTGTTTTCTGCAACCAACTGGACTGTGTCCCAGTTATCTTTCGCTGTTTCTTTCAGGATATAGTTTTGGTTCCCTCCCTGGTCTCTCTCCTCTGAGAAAATTCTAGTTAAGTATTTCTCATGAAATATGTTCTCTGGAACAAAATGCAGTATTCCAAGATGGCAAGTATCAAGTGCGTTTAGATTATAATCTCTCTCTGTCTTACCCCCTACATCGGTTAAAATGGTTTGCTTCCATTCGTGTGTGTATGTGTGTTTGACAGCCAGCGATAAAGGATTGTTTTGTTAATCTAGACCTCTTTCTTACAGTTATATTGATTTTCTTAAGTCAATTATTTTTCTGTTAAGTTTAACCTTTATTTTAGATAAAAATTCCAAACTATTGCAAATGTTTAACTGTATTAACAGTCAAAATGCAGAAATTTTTGATTCTTTAATACCCTGAACTGGTGCCAGAAGTAGGTATCCAAAGTGATATAACTCAAATAAAAGGAGATGACCTTGTTCGATTATCAAAATCAGATATTATAACATTCATGCCTCCATATCTGAAGACAGTCTCCTGCTATTTTCCTTATGGGTCACATCAACCTTTTTTTAATGTGATTTTTTTAATCACATTAAATTAAATAGTTTATACTGTGTAGATTTTTCAGATAGTGGGCACATATTTTCTGATTTATTTCTTTTTTCTAATTAAGACATTGGAACTCATAGAAAAACATTAGATTGGTACATAAGGAGGAGCAACTGTTGAGAACAGAGGTAGAGAAAGAATGAAGGTGTATCTTTAGTAATCTTGAAAGTAAGAATGCCTGAGGATGTGGAGTAAAAGTGAGGTGGGGAGAACTGTAAAATACATATGGATTCTACATCGGCAGCACTGTCCCTCTTGGCTTACAGAGAAGAGCCACCACAGGACTCTTCAAGGATGCCAGAGTGCCCCTCATGAATGCATTTCATGCAGAAGTTGGTCAAGAAATGTTCTCAGGATGGGCCTGCCAGGTACAGTTGAGGCGTGGCTAAAATAGACCTTACGTAATAAATCTACTTTAAGATCTGATCTCCTTAAGCCTAAAGATACTTTCCTCTTTGGTATTCCAAAGAAATTTAGAATTTCACCTTCATTTAGTGTAGTTCATCTTTGGGCCTGTATGTCAGTCATCTAACTGAACTCTTAGAGCTACTAGTAGCCAAATTAATATATTGAATCGAGAATCTTGACATAGTATATCTGTACAAGCGAGTTTTGTTTGATTCATTATATTCCATCCACCTGCTCTAAAACCCTTAAGATCTATTTCCATGTAGGTTTCTCAGGATTTTATCTCTATAAACTGTCAAAATCTTGCGATTTAGGAGAAGGGGCACACTTCACAGTTTACCATAGGGTAAATTGATGTAGAATATTAAACATTTCCTTTACTAAAAAGGATGTGTGCCAAAAGTCTTTTTGAAGTCTATCAAGCTTTGTCGTTAGCTCTCTCTTCAGAGCCCTTCCAGTGGTTGCATGTAGCTTGGGCCTAAAGCCACTGCCATGTTTTTGGTTTTGTTAATGTAGCACCCTACTTCCAAGTATTAAAATCTGTTGCTTTCCTATTTCTGCATAACAAATCTTCCGAACTTAACAGCTGACATGAGCAGCAATTGTTTATTACTAGCATGTTCTTACTTAGAGTTTCTCACAAAATTTCAGTTAGAAGGTGGCTGGAACTGCAGACATCTGAACGCTCATTCATTTATCTGGTTTATGGGTTGGAAAGGCTCAAACACCTGGGGGCTGGAAAAGTTTGCAGTCCTGTCTCATGAGGATCGATCTCTCTCTCTCCCCCTTTATTTTCCCTGCATGAGCCCTCCAGCATGGCAAATTCAGGACAGCATGTTTTCGTACATAGCAGCTCAAGATTCAAAGATACAAGGCAAGAAGCTGACACAGACTCCACCTCTTACTGGGGTATTGCTGTATTCTGGAAAAACGTGTGGTTGGAAATAATGTTGCAGCTGTTTTTGGAAAATAAAATTCGCTTTCTCTTTGTATTTTCTTGTATCCAGAGCCTTTTGAAACATGCAAGTATAAAACTAGAAGTGAAATAGATATCAATATAGGAAAGTGAATCTTTGCAAGACTTATAATATCACTTTATAATCTATTTACATCATACTTGCATTGTATTTGACATACTTTATTGGATGGTCACAACATTTCATGACCAATGAAAGACTAAAGGCCAAGATTTTAATGCTGATGAAGTGGAATTAAGTAGGGAAAGATGTTTGAGTGGAAATTCATTTTATAGGTGGTTATTTCATTAATGAATATTTTCATGTCCCAGTAACTTATTCAGATCTTTTATGTAATGTCATGATCAGTTCCTTGGATAAATTTTTGAAAAAGAGTGTTGCTTCTTTTTCACATATGGGTAGAGAGATTTCTAAAGTAAATGGACAATTCAAAATCAGGAAAAGATGGCCCAATGAAAGAGGGAGAACAAGTAAGGGCTAGGAATACTATCAAAGTAATCTTAAAAAAAAAAAAAAAAAAAAGTCCAGTAAGAATAAAGAGTTACTATCTGTAAAACAAAAAGGAAAGTAAATTACAAAAGTATAAAATGTGAAAAGTAGTTGTATTTCAGAAGTGACTGTGCCTAACATCAAAGATTAGTCAAACTTCTTGACTAGAATGAGTATTAGAAGATAACTAAGATTCCATAGTTCCAAGAAAGGCATCTGAAACTCTGTTAAACCTATTGTTCCTTGTACCTATTTTTAAAAATTTGAAACTTGTATTCATTTTTAATTTTTTAAATCATTTTTTGGTCCATTGTGGTAAGTCTACTCTTTAATCCCCATCATGTATTTAACCCATCACCCCATTACCCCCCCTCTGGTAATCATTAGTTCTCTATAGTTAAGCGTTATTTTCAGGTTTGTCTGTCTTTTTTTTTTTTTAAGACTAATATTTTTATTGCTCTAATTTTCTTTTGTACAAATGACATTATGTCTTTTTTTTTTCTTTATTTGTTTTCTTTCTTAAATTCCGTATGAGTGAGATCATATGGTAATTGTCTTTCTCTGACTGACTTATTTCACTTAGCATTATATTCTCTAGATGGCCGTGTTGTAAATGCCAAGATTTCACTCTTTCTTAAGGCTGAATAATAGTCCATTGTGTGTATAAATACCACATCTTCTTTATCTGTTCATTAATCAATGGACACGGGCTGCTTCCATTGTTTAGTGATCGTAAATGATGCTGCAATACATTGGGATGCATGTATTCCTTTGAATTAGTGTTTTTGTATTCTTTGGGTAAATATCAAATAATGTGATTACTGGATCATAGTGTAGTTCTATTTTTAATTTTTGGAGGAACCTCCATATTGTTTTCCATAGTGGCTGTCCCAGTGCATGAGAATTCTTTTCTGCACATCCTCACCAGCACTTGTTATTTCTTGCCTTTTTGATTTTAGCCATTCTGACAGGTATGAGATAATACCTCCTTGTGGTTTTGATCTTCATTTCCCTGATGATTAGTGATACAGAGCATTTTCTCATGTGTCTGTTGGCTATCTGGATATCTTCTTTGGAGAAGTATCTATTCATTTCTTCTGCCTATTTTTAATTGGATTATATATATTTTTGGGTATCGAGAATGAAACCTGGACAGCAACATGCAAAAGAAGGAAACTGGACCACTTTCTTACACCATACACAAAAATAAACTAAAAATGAATTAAGCACCTGAATGTGAGACCTAGAACTATAAAAATCACAGAAGAGAGGATAGGCAGTAATTTCTCTGACATCAGCCATAACAAAATTTTTCTAGATAGGTCTCATGAGACAAGGGAAATAAAAGCAAAAATAAATTGTTGGGACTATATCAAATGAAAGCTTCTGCACAGCAAAGGAAACAGTGAAAAAAACTAGAAGACAACCTACTGAATAGGAGATAATTCCAAATGACAAATCTGATAAAGGTTTAGTATCCAAAGAACTTATACAACTCAACACCCAAAAAAAGAAATAGGCCATTGTTTTTTTCAATGACAAAATCTGTTGGGGTCCTCTTCAGAGCAGGTCACTGAGAACGCTGGTTGCTCCGCTGTGTGACCAATATTAATCCCTTCTCTTCCTTGTTCCTAGCCAGCTCTGCCTCTCAGTTTTGCCTGTCTGTGGGTGGGGTGAAACTCAGATCCTTTCTGTGGTGCCCTAAAACCCTGGGGGAGCTGGTTGGTCATCTCATCCCCTTTCCCAGCAAGGATAATTCTGTGTAGCTGGGAAGTTCTTTCCAGGAACTCAGTGAGCAGAGCCAGCCTAGGGGAAGTGGTGATACAGGTAAAATGAAGCTGTTCTTCCTGCTGTTTGTTGTACGTGGTTATGCTCGGGTTTTTTGTTCCACTGTTACAGAAATGTGTTAAATGGACTCCTGAGCTCTCCTAGAGCTGTTTTGAGAGAACATATGTTGACACTAATTAGAGCTTACGTTTATTTAACATTTGTTAAATGCAAGACGTTGCCCTAAGTGCTTTATATGTATTAACTCGGTGGTCCTCATAACAACCTGGTGAGGCACGTGCTAGGATTATCCTCATCTTTCACATGAGCAGACTGAAGCTCACAACATTAACAAACTTCACCGTCACCCAGCTATGAAAGCCAGAATTAGAACTCAGGCAGTCTAGCTTGAGAGTTCACATTGGATTGCAGGTAAATACTGGAAAGATCACCAGCCTAGGCGTCTAAGAAGTATGGGTCTGGATTTTTGGTCCAGCTCTGCCATGAGTGAATCCTTGCAGAAATACCATGACTACTCTGGAATTCTGTTCCCTCCTATGTGAAAGGAGGGCATTTGTTTCTGGATAATTCCTGAGGCCCTTCTAGCACTAACATTTTGGAATTTCTCAAATGGATAGGAACAAGCAAATCTCCTGCTTCTGATTCATCAATTATTAAGGACAATCGGACTTCTGTAACTACGTTGTCCCACCCTCTGTGGGATTGTATCCCGAAGATACTCAGCGGCTGCAATTTAGTACATTGTCCTTTCCCTACACCTCAGGTGACTTTGCATCTGTATAGAACAGACCTCTGTACTCCAGTGCCTATTGCCATTTGAAAGCTATTTAGAAGGAGATATCATATGACCTCACTGCACATGTGGGTGGAAACTCATAAGAAAAAAAAATCATCTCAAAAACAGTTGAAATATATGTTGTGTGTCATCTCCTATTAAGTTAGAAAAAGAGTTTAGCTCCACTGAAGTGCATGTATTTTCCTAAAACACCTCACTTCGTCATCCAGCTTACTCTTTTAAAGGTCTGTTGCGCAGATTTGTAGCCAAGTACTTGAGTAGATGTTTTTTGTCAACATTTCACAAAGTAGGGAAACATGCAGGCATCTTGTTGGCATTATTCTAAATATTCTGAGCCTTTTCTTGTTTTGAACTGAGAGCAGATTGAACTAAAATGTCGTCTAAAATAAATAAATTGAGGGCTTTGTACTGTTATACACCTTTTTCTTTTGGATACTTACCATATGTTACGATTGTTCTCCTTGAGTTCTACATATAGATTTTAAGCCCTCTGCTCTTGGTGCTTTTCTCTTTGCCTGTGTGTATGGCAGCTGCTTTTTTCCATGCTTCTCTTCCATCCTTCCTTCCTTTCACGCCCCTCACCATTATTCTGCACCCAGACACACATACATTCAGCATATATACACATCACATGCCCTTCTGGGACCTTTAGCTTGGTGCAGGAACTGAAATGATGCTAAGCTAAAACTATATGTCCATAAATGAAAATGAACTATCACAGAAGAAATTTGAACTATCTAGCTTCTTTATTCACATATTTTTAAAAAATTTATATTTCCCCAAACTATACTAAATACAAGATGGAATGGTATTCTAACTTGATTTTAGGAGGAGAAAAACACCGTGGGTCCATTGGTTCCATTGTTGACCATACTAAGAAGTGAGACTTTCATCCTCAATGGTGCCATGATACCTGTTAGAGAATTCTCCACGCACAAATTGTTGTTAGGAGGATATTTTTCCTGTTGGCTGTTTCTCTGATCTGCCATGTACCATGCACATGGGCTGGAGGCCTCATTTGTTCTGTGAACACAGTAGAGCACCTAGACTTACAGTGAGATCTTGCACAAGTCTTTCTAAGAACCTTTGTTCTATCTATATTGCTGGGTTTCACTAAATCCTTTTGAACTAAAATGAAATTCTAGCAGAGACCATGAGCTTCTTTGGAGGAAAAAGTGATAAAAGATTTTTGCAGCTTTTGAAGCTACTTGCATTGAGTGTGTTCTTTCCCTCTCCTCCAAGCAACTTACATAGAAATGCAATTTAAAAAAAAAAAAAAAAAGACTACAATCAAAAGCAAACATTATGCCTTTTCCTTTAACACATAGATGTGCTTACTTTCTTTGATGTGTTGCCCACTCTGGAGCTGTTAGGAGAACACGACTTCTCTTCCAAGTGCATGCCACCCTTCCTTAATACACCATGCTTCATCTATATGAACAAGGGAGGTCTATTTCTGAACTCAAAGCTGCTCCTCTTCTTTACGTGAGCAGCAGCGTTTTCCTCCACGTGAGAACATTTAACCCGTCCCGTTGTGTTGCATCTTGTCATTTTCAGGCCTTCACCTCTTCTAGATCTTTCACTGGCAATCATGCATGATCCTTTCAATCAGGATCCCTTGATTTCACTCTGATTCACCTCAATCTTTTACTGGGGCCTAGAAAGTCATATCTACCGCTTCAGTGCATAGCCACCCCATCCCGTCTACTCCGCAACCTCACAATTGGTTCAGTGTAACAGGAGCTGCTCACTCCCTGGGGATTTTATAGTCGGCCTTCTCTTCAAGTGCCGTCATTGTACCCCTTAGTCAGCCCCTATAATATACTCTCTCTCACAATTGAGCAGGTATTTTTCTCCTTTCACCGTGCTTTTGAAAAAAGTATGTTGTTTTCCTGGGTGAAATGTGATCATTTTCATGATTCCACTCAATCTGTGGTAGCAATCTCTACTATTATCCACACTGTTATCCTTTCCGCAGACAACTATACCTTTTGTCCTATAAGCCTTAATGAAGTATATGGCCATACCTTATTCTCTTTTTATCTTTATATAAGCTTCTAGGACCCACAGACTTGACTTGGGTCTGTAGATCTGTTGACATTTTCTGCTTTCTCTTTTCCTTTTCTCTGCTCTCTACTATTGGTTTCCAAATCCTGGATTCTCCTGTGCTCTAGAAAGACCTAGAGCTCGAGGAGCTCTCCTGTGCTCAGGAAGAAGAATCTAGATAACATAGCCACACTCACTATCATCGATATGATCATTATCATTGGCTAGTTAGTGTTTCTCAGCCTTTGCTTTCACCATGTGGATTCATAACCTAGGATCTGTGTGGCTCCAGAGGCTTAGGGCTCCCATTCTGGTTCTCTGTGATTGGACTGACTATACCTAACCCAGGAGCTTCAGAGTGGTCACATAAGTCCTCCCATCCCACCAGGAAAGGCTGTGGGTCCTCCCTAACACTGTTTAACCTCCATCTCTCCACAGCTCATCTTGATTTCTAGCCTCCGAACTCCTCTTTCCTGTGATGTATACTGCAGATACACAGTGTTCTCTACATTTCCAAAAATCCCTAAGCATCTCAAGTTTTCCCTAATTTTACACCAAAATTTGACCTAAACTGCTGACTCTCATGAAGTTGAATTAGCCATTTTTTTCTTCACTTAATGTGAATACTCATATTCTCCCCTGTATAAATAGTTATATGCTTGATTATGAGATTCTGTACCAGACCCTGCTGGAGATGTTTTACAAGTATGTGGAATAAGTAAATCTCACTTTCCTAAAAATCTGAAAAATTTAGAATTACAAAATGTACCTGTTCCTGGAAGTTTCAGATAGAAATTGTGGACCCACAGCTATTAGAGGTTAGAATCAGATCAGATCAACAGGTGGTTGTATCGTTCTACACCTACGTGCACTGAGCACTGTGGTAGAAAAGAAAAGTAAAAGGGTAAGATAGGTTTTCCACTTTTAAGGTGCTTGCATTCAAACTACCTTGCTTTGTTGTTTAGCAGGAAGACAAGCCATGGGAAACCAGATTGTAAATTCCTGGAGGGCAGTGGCCCGTAAATTCTTTCAGATTCCTATTAGTAAAGCGTTGCTAACAATGAGGTTATTTCAGAGGACAGACTATTTCCAGGCCCTTTAGGAGAAGACTTAATTTCACCTTGGTAGCACTCTTTTGTCATTGACAGCAGAACCCAAATTCCCATCCCGTCTCAGGGCAGACATCCCAAACACCATGGCACTCCTTGTAAACACTGGGTCTGAACTAACTTCATGGGCCTGGGGAAAGAGCTCTTGCCGCTTGGGACACCCTCTGATGGCTCCCGAGGAAACCATTCCAGCCAGGGTCACCCACAGCCTGGGGCCATCTCAGCGTGGGCAGCGGGTAGATAACTTTTGTCAATAGTTAATTTAAATATCTTTTTTAAGTTCATATTTTAAAAATTTGTTTCACCCCCTCTGCTGTTTCTCCGAAAGTCCACATTTGGTTCTGAGTTTTAAATAATGAAAATGTTATGTCCTAACAGAGCAACACTCCTTCCTTTAACCATCGAGTAAAGGACAAGATCTTGCAGTGGCATTCGTGAATCCCGGATCAAGTAGATGACCTGTTATTTGTAGTTGTTAGCCTGTTCTGTGGGCTAATAGAAAACATCCAAGCTCCGTTTGGCCATTTAATTAGGGGTGCATGAACACAAAATGTTATTTTAATTGCTGTTTAGTAAGCAGTATTTCTTGCCTCAACGAAGAGTAGCATCTAATAAGAGCATATCACTATGTAAACATCCAAAATTGACAGTCTAGAGTGAACTGAAAACATGAAAAAGATCCTTGACTCATTTTGTTAGCTAAGCAACATACCTCCACTGGAAGGATTCTCCTCCTCCGGTATCTGACTTGTTTCACTTGCCTCCTCCGACCATTGGTGCTGTGAACCTTCATATCAGTTGCTGATGTGTTCTGGTTGTGCTTAATTCATGAGCAGAATTCTCCCTCAGGGTGCCTTTGTGCAGCTGGTTGAAGACTTTAGTGCCTGTATTCAGGGAAATACCAAGCTGGGATTACAGTTACTTCTCTAATTCAAACAAAACTGCCTACTCTGGGTTTTATATTTACAAAATTGCTGTCCCCAAAGGTTAATATTAGTTTTCCATAGCAGATGATTTCTCTTTCTGTCTCACCTTCTTTATTGCTATTAGGTTATCTTCCTTCAGAAGAAGAAAAAGGGCACGCTGTCTATATTTTTCTATTTTCCTTTCAGGAAAATGGTGCAGAATACCATTCAATTAAATTTAAGACCCCAAAGGAAAATACATATAATTATTAACTAAATATGTTCAGGGGATCTCTTTGATGGTTTATGGGATAGGTAACCATTAAGCAAACAGATAAGACCTTTCTTATATTTTATTTTCTGCTTTCTAATGACACCCTCAATGGAAAAAGGAGGGAAATGATTCCTATATTATCTCACCTTTCAATAGGAAAGAATAAGATGATAGCGATGTTCTACATTTAGTGTGTTCTTTTGTCCCACAATCTAAAATATGTTCAGTATTGACGGTTTTAGGAGGCTTTTCCTAGTTTTCTTTTAATCTTTTTTGCTAAGAATAGCATAATTATTAACCACAAAGAAAGTCTTGCCAGATATCTTTTTTTCAGTACTACAAGTTAAGGAACTTAGATACTGGATTAAATATGAGATTGGAGAGGCGGCCCATATTAATAGTTTCTAGAGAGGAATTGGGAGTTCGGTTCTTATTTTAGCATGTAAAATTTTGACCATTACAACAACTAAACCAGAAATGGGACCATTTTTGTCATGTGTTCTCTGAGAATACATATTTTCATAAAGTATATATGACAGTATGGTGGGTAATATTTCTGCAGAGTGTCTTGGGGGATATAATACTGTGCCTGATGTCTAAAAAGCAATTAATATCTTCTTTGAGGGTGTTTGGTGTGTGGAGGAAATTACACTAACAATCTTAAATTGAAGGATTACCTTGTAGGCAAATTTGGAGATAAAGTGGTGTGAGTGGGTAATAATGGTATAGCATTAGGGCAAGGGTTTGAAGCGCAAAGATGCCCATTGTGGCAGGGACAGCGTAGCAGTCTGATGTTAGAATATTTAGTTATGGAAAATAGTGTATATGAATGCATGCATAATCATTTGTGTCCTGGAAATGGGTAGGATTTATGATCAGGGACATCTTAGCATTAGATGTGGGTATCTAGTTTGCTCACAAATAATTTTCCATCACCTTTATCATCTGTCTCCTTAATTAGATGCTTGGCTGTGCATACACATTATAATTTAGTGAAGTAGCACTGTGTTGGTATTTTAATGTAAGGATTGAGACCAAAACCAAGATAAGAATTCTCATTAAAATGTGTCATATCAGATTTCACTTTGAAAAATTAAAATCTAGAATGTATACTCAGTAGAAGTAATGAAATTTATTTACCAACGATAAGGAGGAATACTGTCTCCCTTTTGGATAATACAACATTTTCAACAACAACCTGGCTGTTATAATTCTCTGGTAATTTGAGAAAAATCCAATCCTACCTTGTGAGATAAATTATCTAATATTCTTCTGTCATATAAATAAACCTCATGATTTAAGCACACATTTGAAGAGTTTACCATAAGACATTCTGTAGTCCTTTATTCTTGCACCTGTCTTTGATACTAGATCTTAGAGAAGTGGACATTGCATTTTAAGGTACTACCTATATTACTGAAGACGATAAACAGTAAAACTGGAGGGAAGATGACCTCTGAACTAATTTTAAAGAGTATTATTCCATAATGAATGACCATTCTGTGTTCAGTGCTGGCCTGAAGCAGATTAAAAACTCAGAGTGTCAAGGAAAGCCTTCTCTTTGTTTTCCTTCCATCGAGGCTGGAGCCCAAGCAGGAGGTGAAGTAGTAACACAGGCCCTAGCTTTTATCTGACCGATTCAGATGCAGATAACCCAGAGCAGGTGGCAAAGCTGGCGAGGACTGAGGTTTCCTCTAGTTCCTGTCCTCTCCCCTTTCACATGCTCAGTGTCCTCCTGCTTTTCAGTCCCCTTTCTGTAGTCACATTAGGAAGAGACAGGAGATATTCAAGACGGGAAGATAGGCAATTTTGTGTGATGGTGTAAGACATGCACTTTGTAATTACATAAACATGGATTTGAATCTTAGCTCTACAAACATGGAAACACTGCTACTTCTCTCCAAGCCTCTTTTATGGAAACAATGATAGAATTACTTCAGGGAGACAGTATAAGACCCTGAGCACATTAAAGCATCTTGTACAATACCTACCTTAAGTAGCAGGGAGGAGGGGAAGAATCTTTGGTCAGTCCTTACAAGTTATGGTTGTTGTTTTGCCTATGACGAATGGAACGATGTCTGTTTTCACCATGTTGGCACTACTGAGCCAACTTCTTTCTAGACCTTCTCCTTCAGTCTTTCTTTATAAGATTGCTCAGTACTAAGGAACTAGAATCTGTTTTTATGGTGCTCATTGCCTTCTCCTGACCCAACTCAGATCAAACTCTGCCGTGTTCCTTGAAGTTAGGAAGTCAGACCCTGGGGTTTCCAGTTCAACTGAACCAGGTTTCCCAACATGGGCTAGCACCCAAGACCTCTGTGGGGACCACTGATGAAGAGATGGAATCCGGGCAGATCCTGTGCGTGGCGTGGCTCAGACTTAGCCAGTGTTAACTGAGCATCTGCTGTATGATAGCACCACATGAGGTTTAGAAAAAACCTCCCTGTCTCTTAGGGGATTAGCAGTAAAGGAAGTATAGGATGGGGTGTACAGACAGTACTTAGAAATGAACCTTACTTCCCAGACACTGGGAAAGAGGAGTTAAAGTAAATAAATCCTACGTCTTAGAGAATAAGATCCAGACCGACTTTATATATTTAACCTGTAGAATGTGTCGTGGCAATCTGCATTAATCATGATTGATGGTAGATACTGCAGAAATAAGAGTTAACTAAAAAAATAAGGAACCATTTCTAAATTTCAAAGGAAAAGCTTGATTAATAATACAGCACTCCTCATTGACATCCATAGAGGATATACTTCACAAGCTTTTGAGAAACCCTACATTCTTAAATACCCCATCTTTTATAAAACTAATCTATAAGAGTTGAGAATAACAAAGACACATTGAAAAGTGGATATTGAAGCAGTTGCTAAGCTCATTAACTAGCTAAATGATTATCCCATCACAGAAGCCTCCTCGGTCTTGATTCAAATTTGTGTCTCAACAAAATTACAAATTACAACCTTACAACCTGTCATAACCTTTCTAAATTCACTCATGAATGGTTAAAACCAGCAATGTTAAATCTGTGAATGCCAAGGGTCTACTATAATAATAAGAGACATTCATGTGAATAGCTTACCCTTATGGTTAATTATCACGAAGAACAGTAACAATTATGTATCTCATTAAACAAGTACCTAATTAATGTTATAAATTTCTCTTGATTAGAACACACTTTATAGTTGTTGCTCACACAACATGTCAACACTCTCACGTTATTAAAAATGAAGTAAAAGGGAAAACTGACTTTTGGTTCACCTTTTAGTAATATTTTATAAATTCTTCCAGAGAGGTACTTAATAGCTAGGAATGTAATATCCTGGGTGCCTTAAGGAGTCCATGTTTTGTGTATTATGTGTGGTAGCCATTTCTTCATGTGTTCCTCTGTTAGTACTGTGAAATCATCTCTACAGAATGGGACTCAGTCACTAGAACAAAGCAAGCAGTTGATACTACCATGAAACTCCTGCATCAAGGACAATCTGTGATGAAGGATTTATTAATAATTTACTAGGTACCTGTATCACAGATTCCAGACTGTGTCAATGACTTCTCATTCTACTTTGCCTCCCCACGCATGTTCCTTCAATATTGAATAACTATGATAAAATGGAAGGTAAAGTTTTTTTAATATTCAACTCTATTGAGATATAACTTACATAATGCTATGCTATAAGCTTTGCCAAAGCTATACATTCATGTGAATACTACTCCAGTGAAGAAATTTCCATGACTAGAAAAATGTGTCAAACATACCCTCTACCACCATTCCCTCCTCCAACACCTCCTGCCTCAGGCAACCATTAATGTGATTTCTATCACAGTATGTTAGTTAGGCTTTTAAAAAAGAACTTCCCATAAAGAGAATCACAGCAGGCTCTTTGTGTCTAATTTCTTTTGCTCAACATAATGTTATTGAGTTCCATGTTGTTGCATGAATAAATTTCCGTTCGTGGCTGTGTAGTATCCCATTTTATGAACATGCTATGATTTGTTTATTGATTCAACTATTGAGGGCTACTTTTGTTTCAGGTTTTGAGATTTATGAATAAAAATCTTTAGTCTTCTTTTTTTGTAATATTTTTGGTTTTGGTAACAAGGTGATGCTAATTTCATAAAAGGAGTTACAAAGTGCCCCCCCCACCACACACACACCATTTGCAGAAAGAATTTAAGATGCCTTTAATTGTTTGACAGAATTTACTAGTGATTCCATCTGGGCCTGGAGTTTCTCTGTGGAAAGGATTGTAATTGTGTCTTTCAAGATATTTGTCCATTTCATCTAGGTTTTTGAGATTGTCATCAAGTGGTTCATAGTACATCTTTCTTATTCTTTTAATTTATATGAGATCAATTGTAGTGTCACCTTTTTAATTTTCATATTGGTTTGTGTTTTCTCTTTTTTCTTACTAGAGGTTTTCCAATTTTATTAATCTCTTAAGAACCAGCTTTTCATGTTTCATTAATTTTATAGAATGTTTACCCCTTGTTTATTTATTGATTTTTTCACTCTTTTATTTCTTTCTTTCAACTTCCATTGGATGTAATTTGCCCTTCTTTTTTTCAGCTTCCTGAAGAAGCTTAGGTCATTAATTTGAGGCTTTCTTCTTTTCTAATATGAGCATTTAAAGCTATAAACTTTTCTTTAACCAGTTCTCTTTTTCAAAATCTCAAAAGTTTGTTATAATTTCATTTTCATTTAATTCAAAATACTTTCTAGTTTCCCTTATTATTTCTTCTTTGGCCATTGAGTTATTTAAAAGTATGTTCAGTTTCTAAACACTTTTGAGTTTTCCAGGTATGTTTTTGTTACTGACTACTCACTAAACTCTGTTATGATTTCAAAATCAGAAATAGAAAGAAAGAGAGGGAGAAGTAGGCTCCCCACTGAACAGGGAGCGTGACACAAGTCTCGATCCCAGGACCCCAAGATCATGACCTGAGCCGAAGGTAGATGCTTTATTAACTGAGCCACCCAGGCACCTGTGAAAGATTCTTATCTCTGGTAACTTTTCCTTGTCCTCTAGTCACGTCGATATTATAGCCACACCAGTTTAAATTTCTTTTTTAGTGAATTATGCTTTCCTGCTACGTGTTTTTCCATTCCTTATTTGTAACCTATCTATATCTTAATATTTAAAATGCATTTCACACAGCTAACATCTAATTGAGTTGCTTCTTTAGCCAGTCTGAAAATCCCTGACTTAATTTATTTTTTTAAAAAGATTTTATTTAGGGACGCCTGGGTGGCTCAGTTGGTTAAGCGGCTGCCTTCGGCTCAGGTCATGATCCCAGCGTCCTGGGATCGAGTCCCACATCGGGCTCCTTGCTCGTCAGGGAGCCTGCTTCTCCCTCTGCCTCTGCCTGCCACTCTGCCTGTGCTCTCTCTCTCTCTCCTTCTCTCTCTGTCAAATAAATAAATAAAATCTTTTTTTTTTAATTTATTTATTTGTCAGAGAGACACAGCAAGAGGGGGAACACAAGCAGGGGGAGTGGGAGAGGGAGAGGCAGGCTTCCTGCCGAGTAAGGAGCCTGATGTGGGGCTTGATCCCAGGACCTTGGGATCATGACATGAGCTGAAGGCAGACACTTAACAACTGAACCACCCAGGTACCCCCAAATCCCTGACTTTAATTGCAGTGTTTAGTCTATTCTTTTTTTTTTTTTTTTAAAGATTTTATTTATTTGACAGAAAAGGACAGAGAGCAGGAACAGGGGGAGCAACAGGCAGAGGGAGAGGGAGAAGCAAGGCCCCCACTGACTGGGGAGCCAGACACGGGACTCAATCCCAGAGCCCTGGGATCATGACCTGAGGTGAAGGCAGAAAATTGACTGAGCCACCAAGGTGCCCTGGCTAGTCTGTTCTTATTAAGTATATTTATTATCATGGTTGGGCTTGAGTTCATTTTTTTTCTGGTGAATGGCCAGTGTAATTCTTATCTTTATTTCTCTGTACCTACTGTATCTTACTTTTTCCTCAGGCCACATCTTGGATTTTCTTTATTATTATTTTCAGCAATTCAAGTGTGACATGTATCAAAGTAGTTTTTTTATGTTTACCCTTAATGGAATTCATTAAGTTTCTTAGAGCTATTGATGAGTACTTTTTCATCTAATTTGGAAAATTTTAGCAATTCTTCAAATTTTTTTTCTGTCTTTCCTTCCTTCTGGATTCCAATTATACAAATGGTAGGTGTCTTGATGTTATTCCACAGATAACTAAAGTTATGTTTAATTTTTTTTTTAAGCTTTTTTCCCATCTGTTCTTTGTATGGATAGTTTCTGTCTTCAAGTACATTGGGCTTTTCTTTTATGGTGTCTGTTACGGGCCTGCAGTGACTTTTCCAATTCAGATACTGTATTTTTTTAGTCCTAGAAGTTATTTTCAGTTCTTTCATATTTTTGGTTCTCCTATTGTGTTCATCGTTTTTATATCCTTATCCTTATTCATAATAAGTGTTTTAAAGTTCTTGTCTACTAATTCCCTATTTGTCACTCTTGGGTTTGTTTCTATTGACTTATTTTTTTCCCTGCCTTTTTTCCCCCCATGTTTAGTAGATTTTAATTGAATGCTGGACATTTTGTGAATGTTACCTTGTCAATTATTTGAATTTTGCTGTCATTCCTTAATAAGGATCGAGTTGTTTTTTGGCTGTCAGTTAATTTACTTTAAGATCAACTTGTTCTTCTGGAAGCTTGTTTTTAAGCTTTGTTAGGGTTGTTCTAGAATACTCTGTACTCTGGAGCTATTTTAGCCTTACTCTTAAAGCTGACTTTGGGGCCTCTACTGAATGTCTCGCATATCCAATGGGGATTCGCATTCTCTTCGATTCCCCGTCCCACAGATTATAGTCAGCTCAGCTTGCCTGAGCGCTGAAGTCTGTCCCTGCAGCTGAGCAAGGCTCTGTGCTCTTCTTGGGTTTTTCTCTTCCCCAATCAGCAGAAAAGTCAGATAGTCACCAGGGTTATTATAGTATCACCATGTGTGTTTCCACCTCTGAGATCCCAGTTGTGTGCTGCACAGTTATCCAGTGTCTGAAAACTGTTGTTTCTTATATTTTGTCGAGGTTTATGGTGTGTCTTTCGTGACAGGAGGGCTAGTGTGTGTTAGTTCTCCATCACGACTGGAAGCAGAAATAAACAATGTATCACTTGTCATTATAAGGAAGAAGCATTAGAGCCAGAAAGTCTACATGACTTAAGCAATGAGGAGAGTGTTTACGGGTTGTAGCTCAGTAGAAATTGTTACAAGATAGTACACACCAGTGAGGAAATCAAAATATGTATTAGGGATTCAGAGTAGCTCAACGCTTTCTGGGGGAAAAAATGTAAGAATAATAGAATAATATAGGCCGTGTATCCATTAGTTAAAATATTGTAAGTTAATTTAGTACGCATATACTAAGCACCAAACATAAGTAAGGTATTACACAAGACACTTTTCAATATACTGGTGATTAACTTATTTTTAAAGTCAGATATTCAACATTTCAAGTAGTTTAGGGAGTGCAGAAATAGAACACGTATTCCCACCCACCATTAGATTAATGAAATTCCTTATGTCTCTTGTCAGACATCGGGGGGCTGCACAATGCCAAGGCAAGGGCAGCATACTTTTCCATAACCCCTGATCCCTAAAGGGCTGTCTCTAGGATGTGTGGTACTTCCTTCCATAGAATTCGGTTCAGTATTATATTACAAAATTAATGGACGCTTGATGGTAGGGATGGTAGTTTGTTAGTGACAGTTTACAATATTGGCTAGAGAAGAGGACCTTACACACATGCTTGTCGTCCATTCAGTGCAAGTGCAGTTTATTCAGAGTGTCCAGGCACCATTTCTTCCTGCCCAGTTCTAGAAACTCTCTCTTCTTGTCCTTTATTTTCACATGTATCTCTTCTGGCTAATTATGCATCTTCTACTCTTAAGAAAAAGGTAGCAACGCTATTATTACACATAAAGCCATGGCTCTTTGGAGTCTCTTTTTTTTTGAAATAGATTTTCTTGCCTCTATAACGCTCTAATGCTATTAATATATTACTGGCTATATTGTTACTCAGGATGCTACATGGTTCATCCCACCCATGGTGAACACTGGCTTCCAAAGCTATATGGGTTGTCACTGTGTTTCACTGAAAATGACCAAATATAAGTGTGACCCTGAGTGTTCAGGAAAATCTGGATGGTAATTTATTTTCTAGTCATATTAAATTTGCCATTTGGAATTTTGTAGCATAAACATAGAGCAGCATATATTCCGACCCAATATTTTCTTGAACTCTTGAGGCTGTAATCATTGTCTTTCTAGACCATGCACCCTTGCTTTCTACACTCTGCCACCAGTGGGAAGAAAGGTACTTGCCCTTTATACACAGAAGCTTCTAACTGCCTGTCTCTTGTCGAATTAGATAACAGCACTGATGTAGAATAATTTCTCAATTACCTATATTGATAGAAGGGAAGAACAGCAACCAGGATCATCTAAAACAGCAAACAAATTTAAAGTATTTTTTTGTTCCCTATTTTCCTTGGACCAGGACCAACCAATGTCAAGATGGTGATGTCAGGTTCCTAGATGAGGGTGAGAGACTTGTCCTCACTGAGACGTGTCCTCTAGTCACCTGCTAGAAATACCACGATGTGGGGGGTGTGCAGTCCTGACCCCAGCCTTCCCTGTACCAACACTCAGGCTCCTGCCCGGGCAGAGGACAGCACAGTTACTGGACTGGGATAGAGAGGGGAAAGCAGGGGGGATCTGGGACACCAGGGTAAGGGCTAGAGGGCCAAGAACCAAGTCAAACACAAGCAGCAGGAGAGGACACCCTTGAGTGGTACTCCACTGTTTCATTAGACCACTTACAAAACACAGAATCTGAGATGGCAACAACCACTGAGCATTAAAGCCCAAAGTGAGACCCCAACACAAGGCCTTGTGTGACTGGTCACACTCCATGAAGTTGGTCCTGCTGTGGGCTTTCACCAGTATATACTGTCCATCTCACGTGTTCATGTGGAAAGCACCCTAGAATCATGCAGAATGTGATAAAAGGAACGAATTTGTCTGACATACTTTATAATTTGGATAACCTTAACATGGGATATCAAGACTTAATCATTTAGTTAACTAAATTCATTAGTTAACTGTTGACTTCCTGCTCGGGCTAGGGTATGGAGCTGGAGGACAATGGCCAAGAAAGGATCTCACTCTTTACTAGGGTCAAAAGGTACAGATGTTGTCAGATAGATCCATAGTGTGTGCTATGATAGAGATCTAAACAAGAAAATTAAGAAAACTAGGAGTAAAGAAATTAATTTTGATGGGCCTTGTAGGAGGAAAAAAAAAAATGACTTCAGCCAGGCTGAGACGGATGGCATAGTATTTCAACTGCCAGAGACTAAGGGGCAGACCTTCCAGGCCGAAAGGACAACATGGGGGGAAGGGCATTGAAAAGGAGGACATGTTGATAGATATGCCTACATGCTGGGATTTTCAGGCCTTCTTCTGTTTTACTAAACATCTATTTTCCAGACATTGAGCTAGAGGCAGGGAGTATAGGAATATAGAATTAGGATTCAGACAGAGCCATGTGTGAATCACAATCCATCACTCCCCAGTTGTGTGACTGGAGACACTTTACTGAACTACTCTGAGCCTCAATTTTAGTCATCCGTAAAATAAAAACATCCATTTTGTAGAATTTTTCGAGAGATTATGAATGAGATAATGTTTGTAAAATACTCCAACTAGCACCCTCAATCCTAGTGAAGGAGACAAGCAAATATAAACAAATAATTGCAATAATATATGCTTTGTGCAAGGCTTCTTGGAAGAGCTAATATTTGACCTGGGGGCTGAGGGTAAGGATGAATTTTTAAGCCAAGGGGAAGCCAAGAGGGATTTTTCCTAGGGTGAGGTTTGAAAATGAGGAATCCCCTTTATGGTCTGCAGGGGATAGGAGGCAGAGAGTATCTCTCAGGAAGAGGTTGACCATATGTGTGTATCTATAGATAAGGACAAAAAATAACTTTTCATTATCACCCCAAAGTTACTTTTAGCTGATTCACAGAATCAGATTCTTGGGGTGCCTGAGTGGCCCAGTCATTAAGCATCTTCCTTGGGCTCAGGTAATGATCCCTGGATCCTGGGATCAAGCTCCGCATTGGGCTCCTTCCCTGCTTGGTGGGAAGCCTGCTTCTCCCTCTCTCTCTGCCCCTGCTTGTGTTCCCTCTCTCGCTGTGTCTGTCTCTGTCAAATAAATAAATAAAATGTTAAAAAAAAAAAAAAGTATCAGATTCTTCTGCAGAAGAGGTAAGAGACCTATGCAAAGTCCTCCCTCAAGTAAGATGATATAAGTTTGCACGAGAGTTTCTGCAGGAGATGTTCTGTATGTTTTCTTCCTTCCAGAAGTCTGGAGTAGGGGGAGATCTGGAGTAGGGAGAGAGAGAGACAAACTCAAGAAATGTATTTACTTATCCCCTCCTCAAATGGAACATTTGCTTAGTTGGCATATATTTGACAAGACATGAAAGGCTTTAGGCATCCTCATGGTCTTGGTTGATGTGTGCCACTGCGTGCTTGGTGCTTTAAAGTGCTTGTCTTGTTCTGTCTTCTTCCTCCAGACCGAACACTTGCCTTTGCAGACTCAGTTCAAAGAAAGGGAGGTTGGCGGTCTCCAGCACTCTGTAAGTAACGAGGTCCTGCTGTGGGGGTCTGCCCAGGTGGACTTATTATTATACTTATTAAAATATCATTGGATTTCCATGAAAATTGTTTTTTTCACCTCTCTCCTATCTGAACATCCCTAGTATGATTTTGTAAAGTCCTTGAGCTTGCTTGCCCATCTTAGAAGTAATCGAGTTCTATGAAACCAGTAACCAGGCAGAAGGTTAGTACCAGAGACGCCACAGAGCAGCATCTTGGTTCATTTGATGGTGTCAGCTGTGACAGCATTTCTGATTCACCATTTTGTTGGGCATATGGTCAAATACCAGTTCATTTCACTGTCTTTTCCCTAATTCCCCAGCACTGAATCCTGAGGTTTCTTTTGGTTTTGTTTTTGGCTGTTGGATATAATTCCCTGTGTATTTCAACCACACATCCCCAGCTTGAGGCCTGCTGAGGGACTCCGGAAGTTCACAGCCTTGTTCTTCCCTAGTTTAGCTGATACTGGTTCCAAATTTTGAAACCTGAAATTGACTATATTCCCGTTAGTCATAACTTTCTATTGAGGAGCTGCTGTGACTCTTAGTCAGGTATTGTAAGCAACTCAGGACTGGAAAATGATAAGTTGTTGAACTTTACCTTGCCTTTCAGTAGCTTGTGGGATAATGAATCAGAGACACAGAAGATAATGAATTCAGTTCTTGCCTTTTTTTACCAAAGTGCTAGGAAAATGCAAACAGCTGCTCTGCTAATGTAAGTAATATTTGAATTTTTAGAATGGACTAAATAGCAGGAGATTGGACTATGAAGATGAGAGCCCTGTGGGGGAAGATGGGATTCAGCAGATGTACCCCCTTTACAGTCAGATATGCTACCAAGACCGGAGTCCTGGCAAACACCGGCAAAGCAATGAGCCCGAGAGAGCCTACATCAACCCGCGAGAACATTACGTGTGATTTCCCTCTCTTTCCAGTGGATGTCCTGACAAACGTTTCATCTTAGATTGGGGAGAGAAACTGAGGTCGATGGTTATCATTTTATTCTCTCTCGTATAAAACAATCCTAGTTTACCTGTATCAGAAGTCATGATGAATGGCTTGGAGACAATAGCCAATTTCTTTCCTTCCTTAAGAGTTTCTTAGCCACCAGCTGTGTTTGTGAACTTGACAATAGCTTGTGTGTTTCTGTGATGATAGTGTTTAACTTCTTCTAATATTTGGCCTACGATGGCATGTTCGTTAAATGTAGAACATCTGCCCGTGATGGCAGCAGTGATTCTCCAGAAAGAAAGGCCCCAGCTGGGACTGTTAACCTGGCTGGGTCTTAGGAAGGCCAGCCTGTTCATCTGTAACTCAAATGAGCAGAAAAAAGAGTTCAGAATCCATCTCCCTAATTATTTCACTGGGATTTGGCTTTCCCTAACATGCTTAAGGCAATTACAGTACCTCTGCAAACAGGAGGCCTGAGGAAAGAGGCAAAATTTGCTTTTTATCCAAAAACAAAAACGACAACAACAAAAAAGCAGTTGAAACCCTCAAGCCTGTTGGTTGCTTTTGTTAACTGCAATCTGTGTTCTTTCTTGATCGCTAAGGTCCTGAGGGATACATGTTTTGTGCTGTTCTCTGCCTAGTCTGGGATTAGCTGCTTGCTCACCAAGGTTCTGCTCTGGTGTTCCCACACTTCTGTTCTTTCCTAGCCAGATTAGCCTGTTTCCCGCCTATTCCATTCTAAAAGCCTTGTCTAAGTGGTGGACAGACTTGAGCCCTATCCCTCTTTTCTGTAGTATTGTATATGACAGGCTCAGCTTTGCCTTCTGAAATTCCTCTCAAACTAATCCTATGCACAAAGGCTTCCACTGCACTCCCGCTTCTTCGGACTGCTTCTCATCCAAGTTTTATCTACCTCAGAAAAGCCTGCTGGGAAATCACCGTGAAATAACTCCTGCTCTTAAAAGCCAGGTAGAAAATGTGAAAAAAAAAACTTTTTTTAAAGTGCCACTTCAATATGGCCTATATGCCCAACCCCCATGTTGTCCTTGATCCTCCCACCCTCTTTTACCTGGTCAAGAACAAGAGCGAAGGGATGCTAAAAATCGAATCGTGTAGTGACTGACTTAGCAGTGCAACACTCTGGTGCCTGCAAACAGCCATCTTGAGTTTTCTCACCCCCTTTGTCAAGGTAGCCTCACTGAGATTGAAGGTAGTGATTATCGTGGTGTGAGCAGAGGAGGGGCCCAGGTACCCTCGCAAATGTCGATCACTCCCCTCGCATCTTAAGGGAAGCATTGTTTTCCTGCGTGTTCGGGAAGATGAGAGGTATGTCACAGATGTGAAAAACACTACAGACTTGCCGTATAGTAGGAAAGAATGACATAAGTACTAATGAGAGTTCACGCTTCCAACTGAAGTGTTGGGGGCAGAGGGGAGCAGGAGAATATGAATATAGATTTCAAACGAGATACCAAAGATACCTTGTGATTCATGTGCCTGCTCTGGTTCCTGCTTGTGTGTTTGTCTCCTTTTTCTAGGTGCCACGCTCGTTCAGACAAGTTATCCAGGTTATTCTACAGTAGTCACACAGTCTGCCCCTATTGCCCGGGGGACCGACCGTTCTGGGCGAAAAGACGCTTAAACTCTGACTCAGCGCTTTAGCAATTGACAAGGCTATCTGGTCACATGGAATTAAAGGGTAAACCCCAAGAATCCTCCTCGCTGTATCACTGTGCTACCTCAGTTAGAGTTTGCTGCCCTTTTTTAACAAGATGAGGCGGAAAGAACATATTTGACTTTATTACCTGCAATCCCATCAGTGGACAGTGTAGCTGAAGGTGGAGGAGTCCTCACAATTGTTTCCCAGCAAGAGAGAGATGGCTCTGGTCAGAGTTCTCCTTGAGAGCCAAGCGGTTTTTGTAAATCCTAGATGTTACAAAGGAAGAGATGTGGTGCCATGTCACTTCCATTAGAAAGTTTTAAAAAGGCTTTACACATGAGGGATGGTTTCTAGGCTCCTGCTGGGAAGCGGGTTGCTGAATTAGCATCACAAAAATTCATCTTGGACCTTGGGTGGGGGAGGGGAGTAAAGATTTCTTCAATTTTGCTAGATTTAGAAGGGCTGGGTGGTTTTAGGAGCCTTGGGGCCTGTCTTCAGAGCCCTCCCTACCAAGAAGAACCCACTATAAAATTTTTAACATTTTGATGTAGTTACGGGAAAGAAATTTCAGGGTGTAGCCAGCTCTCTTATAGCCACCAACCTCCTAGCTTCTCTGTCAGCTACAATAGTTCTTGAATGAACTAGTAGATTTTATAGCTGTTGGCCCCTTACATGGGTCAGATAGCTATATACTTATTTATCCTGGTGTCTCCCATTTGTTCTCTCTGAATACTGAGTGGAACAGAAAGGAGCTTTAAAAGGGTTTGGTCAGCCAGTCCCCTCAACCAAAACAATGCCATCTGAAATTAGCCTGTCGATCTTTACATTTAGAGCTTAGGTGACTTGATGATGGCTATTTAAATTTGGCCCTTAAAGGTCAATGAGTGTTATAAGCCACAACTGATACTAGCTACCCTTCCCATAACTGGTTTACTAAAACACACCTAAACAGAAATAAATCCCCGGAGCACTTACCCACTTAACGGTAGCAGCTGTTCGTTTCTGAGGGGGCGTGCGTGCTCCCTCTCAGACCTGCAGCCCCGGAGTCCTGCAGGGTGTAGGCAGCCCAGGTTCTAGGAGTGTGCATCGTCGCGGTGTCATCAGGCTCTTTGCACACCACACCTCTGCACTGTCTAGGATTGCTCTGACATCATGGGATAGGAAGGAGATTAATTCTTCAATGGCAAACAATTAATTGAGATTAATTCTTCAAGAGCAGTGATTTGCCACTCTTCTGTGAGGGTTCTCCCATCCTTGGCCTTCTCGTATTTTCTAAGTTTGAAGAAGTCTATGCTTTTTGGACTTGGAACATGAAATTCTTAACCTGTGATAGACCTCCCTGTAACACACAAATGGTAGATAGTGAAGAAATGTATATATATAAACTAAATGAACTAGTTCCCTCGTAAATCTTTTATGGCCTCATGTACTCACAAGGACAGCACAATTTCTATGTCCGTCTTTTGAGGATGTATATTATCCTAAATTCTCTTTCATAGTAATCTGAAAGTCACTTTTGTTTTTCATTGTACTCTCTTTCCCTGCACTAGGCTGGCCTTCTGGTACTCTTCTTTACACACAATAGAACTTTCCTTCAGGCCTCTTATTCCCTGGGGTGTCGAGAACAGACCAGATGCCAAGAACCAAAAGAACAGATTCTACTCCCAACTAACCCCTTTCTAGCCATGGAAACTTGGGCAAGTCACCTAACCTCGCCAGGGCCTCAGTTGCCCACTATCCATAAAGCAGAGATTTTACCCAGCCTCTCTGAAATGTGAGGGTTAAACAAGATAATAAATGGGAAATTAGAAGTTCTCTTCCAACCGAAAAGGCCTCTGACTCTATTATCATTAAATGTTGAACCTAAACTTCTAGAACCTTCACCGGCACTGGGAAGAACCAGTGATAAAACGAGAACTTCAATTTGACCCAGTCTGAGTATAGCCAAATGCCAGTGGGACTTGCACTTTCTTTTAACAATAGCACTGATTTTGTCTTATGGAAAGCTTCGTATCTGTAAGCTTAGCCTCTTAAGCTTGGTCTAAAATTGCAGGTGCCTGTTGCCATAACCAGTGGCTGCCCTTAGTTTGCAGATTACTACTAATAACAGCTACATTAGTGAGTTTTTGGTAGAGACGGGATTCCAGGAGAAACCACTTACGTGAATCCCCCATGGACAAGGACCAAACTCCTGTGTCATCCCCTCTCCGGGAGCCCCTGTGGGGATGGAAACCCACACTCCTGTGAGGCACACCCACAGATCGTGCCAATCACCAGCCAGCTGTGACTTCTTTAAAATCTGCTGCTGGGGAGAGGAGTTAGGGAATATATTTTCTTGATTATTTTTTAGTGGAGGTCTAAGAAAATGCAGAGGAGAAAACCCATAAGAAATGTTTATTAAGGGATGCCTGGGTGGCTCCGTTGGTTAAGCGGCTGCCTTCAGCTCAGGTCATGATCCCAGTGTCCTGGGATCGAGTCCCATATCTGGCTCCTTGCTCGGCGGGGAGCCTGCTTCTCCCTCTGCCTCTGGCTGCCACTCTGTCTGCCTGTGCTCACTCATTCCCTCTCTCTCTCTCTGACAAATAAATGGATAAAATCTTTTAAAAAAAAAAAAAAGAAATGTTTATTAAAACGAAAGGAAGCACATATGCTCATTTTTACTTAGCTCTTGATCTTCTCAAAATGCTCAGAAAGACTTACATCTGTTAGATTAATCAGAGCTGCAAAAACAATCCAGTAGTTAAAGCTACTGCATCCCAGTTGGTTTAGAATAATTTGGGCCCAGGGGCGCCTGGGTGGCTCAGTGGGTTAAAGCCTCTGCCTTCGGCTCAGGTCATGATCTCAGGGTCCTGGGATCGAGCCCCATATCGGGTTCTCTGCTCAGTGGGGAGCCTGCTTCCTCCTCTCTCTCTCTCTGCCTGCCTCTCTGCTTACTTGTGATCTCTGTCAAATAAATTAAAAAAAAAAAAAAATCTTTAAAAAAAAAGAAGAATTTGGGCCCAAACTTCTCTCTAACACCTCCGCCTTAGTTCTTTGATACACTGATCGCCTTTTGCTGTGTCCCACCTTTACTGAACTTCCAGGGAGAGGGGGCTAGATGAAAGACTGGCTAGATTTGGTAGAAAACCAGAAGAATAGGAATTTCTACCTCACACGGTAGAAATGTCGGGGTCCCTGCCAGTGGCTCAGCCGTGTGCTTAGCTGACAAGATTCTTCATCCTTGGACTGTTTGCTGATCTTCTAGGAGGACCTGGGACTTCCCGTTCTTCTGACAAACTAGAAACTGCTATTTGCAAGCCTATTTGACTATAGACTCTGCCCGGATTAATGGTATGATGCCTATAAAGGAATTTACATTTCCTCCATTAAAGAAAATTGTTGTGAACTGGACTTGGCCAGTTTGGTCATTTGCAAGGATTGGGGTGTTCTGGTAGCCTCCAGTAGGTAGAGGTGGGTGAGGGCTGTAGCTCATCCCCCAATCTCACCAGGCGATTCTTTACACTGAAATCAGCTTTTAGACCAATTTCTACATCATTCGTGTTTACAAGCAAGCAGGCACCCTGTAACAAGTCAGCCTGTCCTGTAAGCTTGAACATGTCCCAGTTCTGTTTCTTTTAGGAACTCAACAGCATCTTATGCAAAAGGTTTATTAGAAGCAAATCCAGTAATATTCCAGAACGTTTAGTGTCAGGCGCCCCAGTTCTGTTTAACTGCTAGACACAGAAAAGGTTAGTAATCAAGGGATCCGGGGCTAGTGGGCTTACTTGAGTCTCCTATCCTATTGATGGGAGGGCTGGAGTGACCTGCAGTATTGGGCCAGTCCATGGACCTTTAATGCTAGTAATTTGGCTATTGAAATAATCATTTATTCACAAAGTCTCTGGAGTTAAGCTACAGATAAAGCGCTGGTGGTAGAAGCCTCTAAAGAGACTTGAGTTTTTCAAATGCTAACAGCCTTCAGAGGATGTTATCTGCCCCCCCACCCCCAAACAGGATTCTTCAAATGTTAACTAAACAATTCCAGAGTGTTTACTAGGACTAATTAAAGATTGCCAAAATAATTTCAATTACATAGAATGTAACGGAATTTGCTCAGGATTCCTCAGGATATCACACTTGCTGACATTTCTCCTTAGTGAGGACCTTTCCTTTCTTGGGGGGAAAGAGGCAGGGACAATATGTGAGAGACAGAGGGGAACAGGGTCCACTTAAAAATTTTTTTAACAAATTTTCCATTCACATGCACAAAAGAACCCTCACATCTGCAAACATTTCACTCTTTCAGGTGCATTTTATCATATTTGCTTTAACATTATCTCTCCAAAAAAAGTTTAGGGGTAGGAAAAGAAAGGTTCTATTTACCTTGATGGTCAAAATACATAAAACATTAGGGTTATTTCTACTGCATTTTCATTACTCAGTTAGTTATTCTCAAGTTTCAGTTTGACTGTGGCGCCAAGTAATCTAAAATGAAAAAGAATGCCGAAACCTCAGATGATACTACGTACCGTTTTATCATCCAGTATCAACTGAGAGCATGATATGTGGGAGTTCCTTCCACATCCCAGGGAGAAGGGAAGCCGCCAGGGATAAGGAAAAGGATTCTCCGCATCATCGCTTGGGAATAACTCCCTTCCGTTGGTCCACTCCCAGGAATTTTCTAATCCATGTTTGGGGTCTAAGGCCATGATATGTGTCAAGTTACCTACCTCCCTGCACTAAAAAGAACTAGCTATATTCTGTATTCTTTACCAAAAAGTTGCCCCTTGAGGTTTTCCCCAGCAGGATCCTTAGTATCACAGCCTGAACTGGTTGTATTTATCATCATTACGTGGGATTGAACTGTGACACCTAGAGTGAAAGCCTCCTTGGGAATCCAGAACATCAGATTTCCTACACTGGCTTAGAACTCTGACCCATCCTGCTACAACTCTGTCCAACAACCATGAAGAGATGTTTTGTGAGTCTCCTCCAGACACCCCAAACATCCTAAAGTCCCATAATAACTCACAATAGATCTATGAAGCCCAGGGTCAAGGGACAGGGTGTCACTGTTTTGGCTTCTAACAATGGTTCCAATAAGGACCAGTATTCTTCCTTAACCCGCCCTAGCACGTTGATCAGGCTAATTTAAATTCCTCTCTCAAGACATGTTGATAAGCTCGGTGTCCCTCATATTTTGACTACAGACAGCAGTATTTTGCCTTCAATGCGTTGGTTTGCACTTCCCCACACTGTGGCTCAATAATGCCTCTGCTTTTTCCCGAGGTCTTATGAGAACTTATTGCGTATTCAATACCCAGAAGAGCATCTGTCATCTTAGGTTTCGTTGTGTACTTGAAATTCCAAGTCCTTTGTAAAAAAAAAAAAATGTTAAGTAACTGGTATGGCTACCGGATCCCTGGATTATTCCACTTGTCCATGCAGAAAAGTTCCTGTTTATTCTCTATCTTCTGTTTCTACTCCTAAGGCAGTGCTTTAAGACATAATGTTTGTTCCAGCCTGTTCCCTCTCTATGTGGTCTTTAACATCTTCACTTCTGTAGTCCTCAGTCTTACCTGTAAGTTTGTACTCTGTACCTCACGGGACTTTATGGAGGGAAAAATAAGATACTTCAGGGTTGTCTTCAAGTAAGGTCCTACTTTTAAAGTGATCTTATAAAAGCCCCTGGGCTTAGAAATGAGAAACTCCATACCTATAATTCTTTTCCTATTTTTGTTTTGCTACTTTTAATTCTGAAAATTGATCTCTGTCTGAATAGGCTTCCTCTGGTTTTAACTTTCTTCCCATTAACCCTTTTTACACTGAAGTTGTCCTCTCTCCTTATCCATTCTCTGAACTTTTTATTTACAGCCAGAACTAATTCTCCCACAGCAGATCCCACCTACGTTTATTCTCACCATTCAACGAATTGTAGTACATAAGCAAACATTTGGCTCTGTGCATAAGTCAGAAGCTAGTGAGACTTCACTCGGGCCCTGAGAAGATCTGATTATGTGCCTCAGTTTCCCTGCATAAACCGAGGTTAATTCTGCTATTTCACAGCACCTGCACGTCGTGAGTCTTGGCTAATTTGTGCCAGAAAGCATCTTGCAAATGTGTCCCGTGCTACATAAACATGTAACGAATAATCTGGAGAGTCTTCAAGTAGAAATGTTTCTTGTGCAGCTCAGTTCAGAATACTAATCTACCCATTGTTTTCAAATAAAATGTTTTACTAACCTGTTTTTCCCCTTTTTTCTTTTAAAAATATTTTTAGTAAAAATTAGATTCTGGGAATTTGAACTATGTATAGAAAAAAACCAATAGTATATATTCTTGCTTGTCAGAAAATGCTCAAGTTGTATTGTGTTAAAACTAAAAGGGTTGCATAACAATGTAGTGGGGGAAGGAGGAAGATTTTAGCTCAAATGTGGCAAAATATAGAAATACAAAAATTAGTTTTGATTTTGAGATTGTATTATAAATAGTAGAGTTAATGTGGTTGTTATAGATATTCTTTATTTTTAAGTTACCAGAAATTATCTTTTATTTTTGAACTGTATGGTTCTTGACATGTTTTGAATAAAAGTTTTTATCAACTAAAGTTTTTCATTACCTTATTATCAATAAATCAGTTATGTTTAAAATACATATAAAAAGTGATAACCTAATTACATGACTGTAAAATTCAGGATTTGAAAACACCTTTAATTAAAATGGTAAATATCTATACTGGAATCCATTTAAAAAAAAGATTTTAAAAATAGCAACAGAAGTACTTTCTTACTTAAGGCATATTGGAAATGTTTTTGAAACATTTTCAGTTACATGTTATTATCAGTGCTTGTGAAAATATTTTAGTGAAGCTAAATGTATTCCACTTAAAGAATTCTTCATTCCTTATTAATCCTTAGGTATCAAAATATGCTTTCTTTTATGAAATGATACTAGTATTAGATAGTAACTTTAATTTTTTTAAAATTTCATTTATTTATTTGAAAGAGAGTGAGAGAGAGAGAGCACGAGAGGGGAAGGGTGAAGTGGGGAGGGTCAGAGGGAGAAGCAGACTCCCTGATGAGCAGGGATTCCAACACGGGGCTTGATCCCAGAATCCTGGGATCATAACCTGAGCCAAAGATAGAGGCTTAACTGACTGAGCCACACAGGTACCCCAGTAACTTTAAGAATATTATTACTTACCCAAAATAAATTGGTATCTATCACAGATCCCTGAATTTTGTTTGGGGAATGGATGCTTACTGGTCTGTGAAATGTCAAAGTCTGGGAACCACTTAAAAAAAATTTTTTTTTCAAAGATTTTATTTATTTATTTGACAGAGATCACAAGTAGGCAGAGAGGCAGGCAGAGAGAGAGAGGAGGAATCAGGCTCCCTGTTGAGCAGAGAGCCTGATGCGGGGCTCGATCCCAGGACCCGAGATCATGACCCGAGCCGAAGGCAGAGGCTTTAACCCACTGAGCCACCCAGGCGCTCCTAAAAATTTTTTTTTATTGAGGGACGCCTGGGTGGCTCAGTTGGTTAAGTGGCTGCCTTCGGCTCAGGTCATAATCCCAGTGTCCTGGGATTGAGTCCCACGTCAGGCTCCTTGCTTGGCGGGAAGCCTGCTTCTCCTTCTGCCTCTGCCTGTCACTCTGCCTGCCTGTGCGCGCTCTCTCTCTCTCTCTGACAAATAAATAAAATCTTAAAAAAAAAATTTTTTATTGAGATACCATAAAATTCATCCTTTTAAAGTATAAAACTCAGTGTTTTAATTATTAATTTTTAAAAAGATTTTATTTACTTATTTGACAGAGAGAGCATAAGCAGAGGGAGGAGGAGAGGGAGAAGCAGGCTCCCCACTGAGTAGGGAGCCCAAGGCGGGGCTCAATCACCGGACCCTGCAATCATGATCTGAACCAAAGGCAGACGCTTAATGACTAAGCCACCCAGGCACCCCTTATTTATTTATTTATAAAATTTATTTATATGACAGAGAGCACCAGTAGGGGAAAGGGCAGAGAAAGAGGGAGAGAGAATCCTTAAGCAGACTCCCCACTGAGCACGGAGCCTGAAACCAGCCTGAGTGAGCCTGAAGCTGGTTCCATCCAAGGACCCCTGAGATCATGACCTGAGCCGAAATCAAGAGTCGGCCACTTAGCCAACTGAGCCTACCAGGTGCCCCTCATTGTTATTTTTACTATATTCCCAGAGTTAGGTAATCATTACCATAGTCAATTTTAGAATATTTTCATCTTCCCCAAAAGAAACCCACTCCCACTCACCTTCCCCACACCACCCCTGCCCCTGCTTCTGGCAACCACCTGACTTCTTTCTGTCTCTGTGGATTTGCCTCTTCTCTACATTTCATGTAAATGGAATCAAATGGTCCTTTGTGTCTGGCTTCTTTCACTTGGCATGCTTTTAAGGTTCATTGATGTTTTATCATTTATCATTCATTTATTTTTATTGCTGAATAATATTCCAGGGATATTCCATTGTCTGGAGAGACCACATTTTATCCATTCATTGGTTGATGGACATTTGGGTTGTTTTACAATTTGGGGAAGAAATTATGAATTATGAACAATGCTGCTATGAATTGTTATGTACCAGTCTTTGAACATATGTGTTTCTTTTTCTTACATATATATCTAAGAGTGAAATCGCTGGATTATATGGCAGCTCTATGGCTTACCTTTTGAGGAAATGCCGAACTGTTTTCCAAAGCTTCTGCGTTTTTTACGCTCCCATCAATAGTGCGTACAGGCTCTATTTTTCTACAACCTCATTAATGCTTGTTATCTGTATTTTTGCTTATAGTTATCCTAGTAAGTATGAAGTATTATCTCATTGTGTTACTTATTTGAATTTTCCTGATGGCTAATAATGTTTGTTTGTTGTCTATGACCGTCTAAAAATGTAAAACCAAACTTAGCTCATGGACCATATAAAAACGGGATTTGGGCTGGATTGGACCCATAGTTAGCCAAACGTTCAGATCTAGAAGGTAGAATTAGTAGACAGACACATTAAAATAGGTATTATAAATATATTCTTTATGTTCAAGAATGTAGAGGAAAGCATGAGCCTCTTCAAAGGAGATGTGGAAATTTAAAAAGAATACTGGTGATAAAGGTACTGATAAATCTTTTTGGATTTTGAAAAAAACAAAATAAAACTTGGTTTACAGCATTTTCTGGTTCCCACAGTGTGATAACCCACCGTGGCCAGTCTGAAGCTACTGACACACCACCACTGGAGTTGGGAAGGGATATACATAATGGCGGCTGCAAACATGTCCCCGACCTAAACCTTCTCTAACTGGTATGACATATGGTGATCAGGAACCGTAGCCGCCACCCTCAAGGCTGTCCTTGGTTATCTCTTCCACTACCATAGACAGCCAGTGGGAGGGAGAATATCTGCCCATCCCCTTGTACTGTTAGATTCCCCAACAGCCTTTGTCTCCGCCTTCATTACTCTGGGAACATAGCCACATCTCCCTCCTCGGAATGTCAAAAAATGTATTGGAATAAAACGATGAAGTAACAAAAGGGAATGTATTCTGAGCCACCCAAAAGGCTTTCTGGACATAGATTTTAGCTAGGTGTTGCATAGGTAGGAAATGACCTGGTAAACAAAAGAGCAGACATATTTTACACATGTAGATGGTTTGTGCAAGAGTATAAATGTGCAAGGGCACAAATGTGGGGAAGATTTGTCTTGGTGGTTAGATACACAATTGCAAACCCCCGTGATCAAGGATTCCTCATGCAAGTTTCTTCTTCCCAGAGGTTCTGGGAAAAGCCTCAACTTTAGGTTTATGCTTTCACCAAAAAGCACATATAAGTGGGGGCAAAGTCCCTTTATACCTTCTGAAATAGCTAGAGAAAGAGAGAAATTGGGTGGCGAATCATCTGGACAATAATTAGTTCATATCTCAGACTTTAAATGGCCCTTCGAATTTCCAGTCTCATATATTTCCACGTTTCTAAAGTTCCCGAACTGTGTTTAAGAATAGCTCTGCCTGGGACGTGTGGGTGGCTCAGTTGGTTAAGCGGCTGCCTTCGGCTCAGGTCATGATCCCAGCATCCTGGGATCGAGTCCCACATGGGGCTCCTTGCTCGGCAGGGAGCCTGCTTCTCCCTCTGCCTCTGCCTGCCACTCTGCCTGTGCTCACTCGCTCTCTCTCTCTCTCTCTGACACATAAAATCTTTAAAAAAAAAAAAAAAAAAAGAACAGCTCTGCCTTCTTGTCCACGGTCTCCTGAGGCTCCCTCTCCATTTTCTACACACTCCCCCCTTCCTAAGGATGGTAAAACCCAAAGTGACAGTATGGGATTGGTGCTTTTGACCTCTACTCATCTGCTCAGATCAAAGGAAAGAACCAGCTTTGGGGATAGAAGCAGGTGTTATGTTACTTTGTTTAATAGATCAAGGGGTGGAGCTACTCATTGCTCTGAACTCAGAATTGTCAGTTACCCAAATACATTTCCCAAGTGGCAGTGTGGGTGGGGGTAAAGGGACTTGAAGGTTCTGACTTTTTGTAAACTCCTGTGCTTCTGTTGGCTAAAGAGAAAGCAAAGCTTTTTCTAAAATGCAAAGGACATCCTAGCCCAGGTATCCCCTGCTGTGATTCATTCCAACTTCTTGGGTTTCCTGGCACAGCCCTGCTTTCCAAAATTGGTCCTGTTAAACCTGTGTTCTATCCTGAGGTGCTCAAACTTTAGCTTGCATTACAATCACCTGCGCAACTTAATGAGCTCCGATTTTATCCCAGTTTCTGATTCAGTAGGTCTGGATGGAGTCCTGAGAAGTTGCATTTCTAACAAGTTCCCAGGTGCTGGTGCCGCTGGCCCAGGGATCCTGTAGGCTGCTCACAACGCTGCAGGTCAGGCCCGCGTGGCTGCTACACTCCCCCACCTGCTCAATGAGACAATTGCAACCTGGCTTGCTGCCGGCGGTTTCCCATTTGGCCTCTGTTATTTGGGGGTCTTACCATTTGGGGTTCTCGCCTGTCATCATTTGTGGTCCTTTCATCATGACTGAACAGTTTCGTGATGCTGGAGCCCTTCCCACCAGTTGTTCCTGACGGCCTTGGTACCTAGGATGTCCTCCAGGCCTTTCTGTGGAACCTAATCCTTTGGTGGGTTGCTGGGCCTCACATAATATATATTATAATATATATGGAGACCCTCTAGCATGTCTACATTCCTGAGCCTTTTTTCTTCCTCAATCTGCTAAGGAAATTCTGGCATTTCAGCTTGGCTGAGTATAGGTCGTTGCTCTCTTCATGCACCTAGGAACCATCCTAGTAGCGAGGTGACCATCTCCCGGGGGCTGGGGAAGGGGGTCTTGCCAAGGTCTGAATCTTGTGCCTCAGGAGAATGCTGCCAAATCAGTAGTCCCCCTACAGTTGTATGTCCCTGCTGCTCTTGCTCAAGCAGCCCCAGAGTCCAGTGCCACTGGTGTGGCCTTGGTCTTGGCCAGTAGATGTTGGTTAGGCCTTGTAGCTCCTCTGGACCAGAGTCCCTCTTCTCCTGTATCCCGACCCTGGGTGGTCATTCTGTGACCTAGTCCTACCATGGGCCTCATAGCCAACAGAAGAGGTGGGGGTAGGTCTTGAATGGGGTGCATAGCTCCTAGGGTCTATCTTGGTGGGGGTATTTAGCAGTGTCTGGAGATCAGCACTAGATTTAATTCTGGGCTTGGGGCTCAGCTGCAGGATGTGAGAGTCTCTTTGTAACTACCAAGGAGATCCTCTGGGTCTCACCCTCCGCTTTTATTTGCCTATTCATTGCCTGCAGCTTTTCACTGCCTTTTGTGTGTTAATTGCTTTAAGCAATACTCCTCCAATTTCACTGTCTTCATAGTTACTTGTTCTCCCTTCTCAACACCCCATAAACCTCACCTGCTAGTTGGTCCCTTTCCAGGGATGTATCTTTTCATTTAACCGCCTGTTGGACCATCATCTTGGGCCAGGGGATGCCCTGTTCTGTTTATCACCAGCCGGATCCTCATTGCTTGCAAGATGGCTAGTGATTTGGCTCCAAAATCCCATCTTATTGACCACTTTCTAGGACTACTCCTAGAAGAGCTCCTAGAAGAACTGTGGCAGGTTGGGATCTCTGGAAGCAGATGCTGAGATGGATTTTGGTATGCAAAGATTTCTTTAGAGATGAATGCCCCCTCCACCCCAGCTCTTTGGTGAGGAGACTCCCGGCAGCAAGGTCACAGGCTGAGAGCGAGGGCACTGAGTTCTTCCTCCCTTTCCCCTGCTCACACCGGGAGAGACATTGTAAGAAGCTAGTTACTTTCATTAGACTGGTTGCTCTTTATTTATACACTAGGAAGGTGCTGCAGATGGTAAGGTGAGGTTTAAGTCATGTTCTCTGCCTGTATTTTGCCTCAAGGGGAGATTTGTTCTGTTCTTTTCTGAAATTTTGTCTAAAAGCCTAAAACCATCGCTCTGAGAATACAGTTTGAAGAGAAGGCAATTTCTCTCAAACTGAAAAAGATGCTCTAGGACAGTAGGTCCCATGAGAAATCTAGACTTCCATGTTGTTTCTGGTATTTCTGCATTTGGAGGAAAGCCTCAGAGGGAATGGTCACCCAGTAAATAGAGAGCTTGGACTGACCCGTTTCCTAGTCCTGGCAAAGAAGAGCATGATGGCGGGCCTGGAAGAGACACAAGGGCTGACACAGCAGGGGACAGAGGAGTAATTTCCAAGATTTCCAAGTGCTGCTGCCACCACCACCATCTCAGCTCTGTGTAGGACCCCAGACTTTGAAACAACCTTCAAGGAGAAAAGGTAAGCAGAAGAGTGTTGCCAGAATAGCTTTGAATTTCCAGTTCACCTGCTGGGATGGAAGCGTGGCTTTAGAAGAGGTTGACTAGAAGAAAGGAGAGAGATGTGATATTTCTTGCACACCTACGTGTGTGGACTGATTCAGACCTGCTGCACGTCAGTAAGGGATCTGGTCCTGTGGATCCACCTCCACCTCATCATCGCTGCGGTCCTCTCAGATCCCCATCTTCTGCACTTACCTTCTGTGTGCTTAGACCCAAGGCCAGACGGATGCTGAGAGGGTGGGGGCACTTCATGCAAAGCCCCGCTGTGGCTCCTCTCTTTCCCCACCCCCACCCACTTGCCAGTTCTTGCCTTGGTCTAACCTTGACTCTAGTCCCACAAGTATTTGTCTACAGGAGCACTTTTGGAAAAACCTTGACTCCGTCTGTTTCTTGTTTTTATCCTCAGTTTTTTTCACACTCACATTCACGTTCCTTCCCTTCATATGACTCATCTCATAATCTTTTTTCTTCCTTATTTTCAATTTCCATATATGTGAGGCTCTTTGAGAGTTCTCATTATAAAACAATAGATTATAATGTTTCTCATAAGAAACCTGAAACCTCTAAATGCTATTCTAAAAATGAACTCTCAGGGTGTGTAGAACATGCATTAATACTGCTTTTAGAATTGTGAACAGTATTAAAATAGATTTTTTGTAGTAATATTAAGCAGAATTAAAGATAGAAGGAGAAAAAGTGTGTGTCTCAAAACCTCATTAAGAATTTCCTGATTCCTGATAAAAGATTAAGGTTTACTCATGTAGCAGGTCAGTTAATGGGTCTCATTTGGATGTTTATCATGCTTCAAAGATGATTCCCCTTTACGATTCCCCTTCACAACCTTATCAGTCCAGGACTCAGACTCGGCCAGGAACAGCTGGGCTTCAGCTGAGAGGACGTGCGTTTCCTTAACTCTTCCTTCGGGAATCCAGGCTCTGGCAGCTTTATACAGTTGCTCATACAGTGATCCCCCTTTCTCCATTCTTACAGCTCTCATCCGCTGTGCACCCTCAACCCCTCTCAGCTTTCTGTGATAGTCATTCACTCATTCATCCCCTCACTCATTCAGTTCGTAGGGTCCCACCCTTGCCAAGTTCTGCTCTAGGTACTAAGGGTATGACGATGAAGAGAACAAATAAAATCTCTGTCTCATGGGGACAGAGGTAGAGAGAGACAGTAAGTGATTTAGTTTAAATCAGAATGTCAGAAGTATAAGTGAAAAACAAAGTAGGGAAGGGAGTCAGTATTGGGGGCACAGGGTTTACAGGTTAGATAGAGTGGCCAGGGAAGGCCTCACTGACAAGGTGATATTTAAGTAAAGGTGTGAAGGGGTGGAGAGCCATGAACCTGGGGAGAGAACCATGCAGGCAGAAGGAGCAGCAAGTGCAAAGGTCCTGTGGCAGGACTATGGCCACCATAGTTGAGGAATAGCAATGAATGAGTGAGAAGAGAAGAGGTAAATGAGGCCTGAGAGGGAATGGGAGATGGGTCCTGGATCAGGTACTGTCTGGTGGGTCATTGTAAGGACTTGGGCTTCTCCTTGCATTAGATAGGAGCCATTGGAGGCATCTGTGACAGGGGAGAGATATAATCTGCTTATGCTTTAACAGGATCACTCTGGCTGCCATCTTGTAACTGACCAAAAAGGGGCAAGCACACTATTGGAAGTCTAGTTTAGAGGCTAGTTAAAGCATTTAATGGAGAGGTCTGGTGGCTTAGATCCTGGTGGTGGCAGGAAAAGTGGCTTTCTATTGAAGGCATACCCTCCTATTCATCTCTCCATGCTCTGATCCTGCCTGCATTCTCCAGGACTGAACATCTTTCTTACATGTCACTGTCTTGCTCAAGAATGCCACAATAACTCTTGCTGACCAACTCACATTCTATCCTGTTTTCTAGTACTCTGCCCTTTTGCAACGTGGCTTTCTTCCTCTCTACTTTATCCCTTCCCACTTCCCAGCACGCGCTCTTTATTCCCACCAGCCAGTGTACTATTTCCCCAGCACACACTACCCGCTGTTCTAACCTCTCCAGGGAGAGTCTACACTCTCTTCTTGTCTGGGATCCTTCTCATCCTTCAAGCCCATTTCAAGTGCCCCCTCTTGAGGTCTCCCCTAGTCGAAAGTCCACGTGAGCGTGTTTTCTGGCCTGGCCCCTACAGCCTGCACTGGCTGTGCTGACAACATAGCTTATGCCATTGTGCGCTCTTTCCTCATTTGGTCTGTGGTGCCTCCGTGAGCTCATAAGCTCCAAAAAGTCATAACCTATTTCTGTCTCCTCCATCGCTCCCCCAGAACAGGAGAGGCACATAATATGTGTTTGTCAAGTATTTGCTGGGTTGAACAAAATGCAACATATGCTCTTCAAGATGAAGATAGCTCTCTCCATCAATGCCTTTCACAGAGACCTGGCAAACTGTCCTGAAGGTGTTAAAGACACATGAGAAAACACGAGGACATTGACCCTTCCCTGCAATTCCTTGCTCAAGCTCTGAACCATTTCTCCCTATGGTGTTTCCTGGAGCAGTAGTGCTCTGTCATGCCTGCCTCCCGAGGCCGTGGCGAGATCTCTCATATGTCTCTGGCATAACACCTACCTCCACGGCACCCCCATGGCACTCTCCAAGGGGTTCGGGAGCTGGCTGCCTTCTCCTGCTTTCCTCACGGCTCCCACCCGCTCGCCACTCTGTCTACCCCTTTCCCCAAGTTGTGTGGATTATTTACAGGCATGACTTCAAGAATGAATTTCATCGAGACCCGCTGAGCTGCATATTTACAGTCTCCAGGTTTTTCTTACCAGCTGTGGACGTTTTTGCAAACTCTACATTACTACCTAATTGAAACGACTGCTTGGTTCCATTTTTCTTATTACAGACAGATTAAGAAAATCAGTTCAATACCTTAGCCATTTTAAAGTCATCACTAATCTCATGCCCTTGATTTACAATCTGGCTTTTAAAAAAATATGTATGTCCCTGCAAATCCTTCTCTTGCTTTTCAGTACCCCCCCCGCCCCCGCCGCCCTTGCTGGTATCAAAACATAGTTTATTGGACTATTCATCCCACTCCGGTTAGCCTGCTTTACCGGTTAGTTTTTGTTCCTTCCCCATTGGGCCTTTTCTAGTACACGCTTTTTTTTTTTTCTCACCCATAAATCTCTTGCAATTTATCATTTGAAGTTTCCAGTTGTTCAAGAGCATGCACGGTGAGCATGAAATGCAGTGTTTTGAGTTTCATTTGGGGTGTCTTCAAGAGCTCTCTCTGTGTTTTCTCTGATGATATTCTTGGCCCCTTGCCACCTCGGTCTGCCAGTCCCCACAGCTGAGATCTCTCAAGCTCCAACGGAGGCAGCAACTGGGCTTGGTACCAGGCCTTGCCAGGAGAATGTTTGAAGTTGGTGCATAAGTCTTCAGGATATTCCTGTCCAGCCAGCCCAAGCCTTGCACGTCAGCTCTAGTGACTGGCCTCCTCTTTGGATGTCAGTGCCCAAGGATCTGACCTAACTTGTCCAGATCCTGAGATCATCCAGGGTCCCCCTTAGCCTTGCTGGTCTCTCCCCTGGGCCACAGCTAAGGGTCCAGGGTCTGCCTTTACATGTTACAACACCCTGATCTAGCCTCACATTTGGGGGTCTCCAGGCCCTATCAAGTTCAGGGACACACACCAAGGACCACTCAGTGAACTTGCTTGATGCCAAGTGCTGTCTACTGGGCAACTGCCACCACCTTACACTCTGGATACATCCTCAGCCTTCCCAGATGAACTTCTTCCCACTATCTGCTACCAGATGGGTAGGTCTGACCTGCTGCATTCCTAGCCCTCATCTCGGTCTGCCACGAACTGCTGGAGGACTTCCTGATTCCTGCCCATCCCAGCATCCATTCTAGGCTGGCTTCCCAAAACAAATGTCTTCAGGAAGACAAACTATCACACAGTGTTTGTCTCCACACCTTCACATCCTCGAAGACTCTTTTTTCTCTCCTCCAGCACCTCCCTCCGCAGTGTCCAGCGTCCTCTTCCCAGCCATCTCTGACCCAGCCTTCTTGCTGTGGCACTGCTCCAGGCTTGAGAGCCTGCCCCCTTCCCCAAACTACCCCCTTTGCTCTCCCCCTTTTTGCAGCCAGTGCTCTGATGTTTCCATAAGGCCAAGCCTCACAGACCTACTATAGATGTTTTGAAGAAAATATGCCATATATATAATCATGCTTTTTTTCCTAGAAAAACAAAACCTCTTAGAAACTATGAAACTTGAAACAACAATGATATGGCCATTTTTCACTCCTTAGAGTAACAGAGAATTTTTTAAAAATTATAATATTTAGTATTGAAAGCAGGATAATAAAATCATACTTTCATACACCACTTCTAGGGATATAAACTAATGCATCTTTCGAAAAGGAAACCCACACTTTCTGACCTAATAATTTCCCATTGAGCACTTTACCCTGTGGATAGAGTAAAACAATTAGGCAAAGATTCATGTGTTAACATTTGTATTAAATTATTTTAAAAAAGCAAATACTTGGAAAAAATACAAAAATTCATTAATGGAGAAAAGTTAATATGTAATTATACACTTATACTATGGAACATTATGTATTCATCGAAATATCTTCAAGGAATATTTTAAACCAAAGAAAATACTAATGATCTGTTAGTGAAATGGTAAGATTCAAAATTCTGTGATCTCAATTATGTCATGGCTGCTATAGTATGGCATATGGGTGGTGTGATACACATCACAAACTGTGTATGTATATATTGTAAAAATAAAGCTGGGTGAATTCATGTTAACATAATATAAATAAATGTTATCAGCTCTTCCTTTATGGGGTTACAATTGATTTTTATTTTACATCTATGTTTGTGTGTTTTCTCAGATTTTCTTTTTTTTTAAGATTTTTTTTTATTATTATGTTCCATTAGCCACCATATTATACACAATTAATCCTTGATGCAGTGTTCAGTGATTCATTAGTTAAGTATAACACCCAGTGCTCATCACAGCACATGCCCTCCTCAATACTTGTCACCGTGTTATTCCCTCCCCCCACCTCCCTCCCCTCTGAAACCTCTAGATTGTTTCTCCCATAGTTCATCTCCCTCTCTGAATTCTCCTCCTTTGGATTTCTCTCCTTCCCCTATGGTCCTCCATGCTATTGCTTATGTTCCACATATGAGTGAAACCATATGATAATTGTCTTTCTCTGCTTCACTTATTTCACTTAGCTTATTCCCCTCCAGTTCCATCCATGTTGGTGCAAATGGTGGGTATTCATCCTTTCTGATGGCTGAGTGATATTCCATCATATATATGGACCACATCTATCCATTCGTCTGTTGAAGGGCATCTCAGATCCTTCCACAGTTTGGCTGTTGTGGACATTGCTGCTATGAACATTGGGGTGCATGTGCCCCTTCTTTTCACTGTGTCTGAACCTTTGGGGTAAATACCCAGTAGTGCAATTCCTGGGTCATAGGGTAGCTCTATTCTTAACATCTTGAGGAACCTCCACTCTGTTTTCCAGAGTGGCTGTACCAGCTTGCATTCCCACCAACAGTGTAAGAGGCTTCCCCTTTCTCAGAGTTTCTATAAAAAACACGTATTACTTTTATGGTCTCAAAAACAGTATTAAACACACAAAGGCGGTTACACTTGAGTTCAAGGTAAACATTTTTAGTGGCTGGAGCAGTGGACAACTTCTCACTTTGACAGGAAGGAAGTCCACACAAAATAGTGCTTCTCTCAGTGAGTTTTCCCCCTTCCTTGAGAAATCACACCCTTGCAGCTTCTTAGCTGATGTGTTTAACATATTTTCTCATGTGCAAAAGGAACAATCAGTGTGGAGCAGAACATTCATAATGGTGTAGGGACGCCGGGGCGGCTCAGTCGGTTAGGCGTCTGCCTTCGGCTCAGGTCATGATCCCAGGGTCCTGGGATGGAGCCCTGTGTCTGGCTCTGGCTTAGTGGGGGGAGTCTGCTTCTCCCTCTCTGATTTGCCCCACTTGTGCTCGCTCCCTGTGTCAAATAAACAAAATATTCAAACAAACAAAAAACGGTATAAAATTGTGTTTGTTGAGATAAATTCCATGGACCGTGGAGCCTTTCACAAACTCAGGAAACATACAGGAAGGCTGGAAGGAATTCTGAGCTCCTAGAACAATGGGTGTCTTCTGAATATTAAAAAATAAATAAAAATTGTTGTCCCTGAAACGAATTCTCTTTGAGTGATTTCCTAGAGCAACGGCTCTCAAGTCTTGTGTTTTGCAGAGGATGAGAACGGACCACCAAGCAGATGAGCCAAGGCAGCAAACCTCAGACGCCTTCCTGGGCTGGGCCCGCATGTGGTTTGGGTTTTTGGAGGCAGAGCACAGTTGGAGTGTAACCCGTGCCTTCGGGATGCCCCTGTTCTCCCTGTTCTGGCAGACCTGCTCCAGTTGGAAGGCCTAGCTGGGGGACTTCTTGAATTCATTGCCTTTCCCCCACGCCAGGCTCTGGTCAGGTGAAGCGTGGCTCTGTCCCCACTCCCCCAGCCATGGGTGCTCTGGAGCTGTCAGCAGCTTCTCTTCCCTTGGCGGGACACAAAGTTTCCCAGCTCTGGCTTATGCATTCCTTACTCTAAAGGCTATATTTTCCTAACCTCAAACCAGAACATGTGGGACAGGACACTTTTTCCCAATTTGTCTTGGAAAAGACTTTTCAGTATAAAAATTAAATACTATTCAGTTATATTTAGCAAATTACTTCCTTTGAGGAAAAAAAAGGCATGACATCGAACCATCCCGGCATAGCTGGGTCTTGTGGTCACTGTGTGTCTGGCTGGAGCATCAGTGGCGTCTGCTCTGGAACCCACCCCCGCTTCCCCACCCAGATCAGATTACTCCAACCTCAATGTGCAGCCCACCTTCTTCTCACTCATGCTGCCGCTCCCAGGAGAGCTTGCTGCAGAATTACTTAGTCACCTATGAACTTATAGGCCAGTGGTATTTAGCCACTTCCAAGCTCATTCCTAAAGGACCTTGAGTATTTTCACTGCTAAGCTTTTGAAACAGTCTATGTATTTGATAAGCAGTTAAAAAAAAAATCTGTCCTCTCCTATTTTTCAATGGTAACCTTCAGTTTTTCAAAGGTCTACTAAATACAGAAACAATTGATCTCAAAGTACAAGTTATTTGCAGTGCCTATCTGAGCAATCAGCTCCAATGGGGGCGGAGCTAGGAACTTCCGGGGGCTTGTCGCAGTCTTGAGAGCCACACCCAGGGTCGGGCACCCTCTTCCTAGAAGCTTTATCATTGAGAATTCTTTCTTTAAACTGGGTTTCCCTGAGTTCCACGAGGGTTCAAGTGCTTCATAAATGTTGTGTTGTGACCCAGACTAGGAAATAGGATGAGAGCACAGACGTTTGTCTTGGGGAAGAAAGAGAAAATACTCAAGGTGTCTTTTTTTTTTTTTTTTAAGATCCTATTTATTTATTTGACAGAGAGAGCAAGCACTAGCAGGAGTTGCAGGCAGAGGGAGAGGCAGCCTCTCCGGGGAGCAGGTAGCCCAATGTGGTGCTGGATCCCAGGACCCTGGGATCAGGACCCTAGCCTAAGGCAGCTGCTTAACGATTGAGCCACCCAGACACCCCACCCAGGATGTCTTTTAAACGTGGTTCCCTGTGTCAGTCACCTTACTTTGGAGGATCGCCAAGCTGAATGAAATGAGCTCTGACCCATACCCACTTTGGTGGCTTACACTGTCTTCAAGTCTGTGGGTGGTCAGTAAAGCACAGAAGTGTCCCCAGCACCTCAGGAACTTCGATGGTGTGAACCGATGGCTCTGCTTTGTGCCGTGGCTATAGAGAAAACCCATGTGTCTAGACTGAGGCAGCCATCTCTGAAACATATTACCTTGGTCAGGGGCACCTGGGTGGCTCAGTCATTAAGCGCCTGCCTTCGGCTCAGATTACCATCCCAGGATTCGGGGATGGAGTCCTGTCAGCCTTCCTGGCTCCTTTGCTCAGCAGGAAGCCTGCTTCTCCCTCTCCCACTCCTTCTCTCCCGTGTCTCTCTCTCTGTGTCAAATAAATAAAGTCTTTAAACAAAAGACATGTTACCTTGGTCAAAGAGATGCAGTGCATAAGAGTGTTCGGGAAGAGTGCAAATCCATTACCCCAGTGCCAATTCACGCAAAATACAAGCCCAACGGTGCCATCTTTCTCTCTGCATAAACCACTGCTACTAATCTGGGTTGTAGACATTTTCTTTTAATATAATTAAATACGCTGTTTCCCAAAAGTGGAAAGCAAAAAGGAAGCTTTGTGAAAGTTAACATGCTAGAACGGCCTTGAATTACATTACTGGACTCATCATTGAAGAAGAGAAGGGAGTAAGGGTGTCTTAGTTCCATTTTTACTATTCATTTCTTTCCCATGGAGATTTAGATAAACGTGTTTCTTTCTCCCTAATCATCTCCAAGAGTAGAAAAGGATTTCCTCACAGAATTTTAATGCAGGAAAGAACCCTAGAGAATGTCAAGCCTGAGGGTAGATTTACCAGAAAAATCCCCCTTTTTTTCAGATATTCAAAAGAACCTTAGAGCCAGCTTCTCCTCCTGGGAGAGACTCATAAAGGTCATTGATTCCCTCATTTGAAGCCTAATTTCACCCGGGAAGACTTGATGAATCAGGGTGAAAAAAGAGAGCCAGATTTACTCAGGTATTTTTAATATAAAGCAATGGGGAAAGAAAGAGATCTATTAAATGCTGATTTAAAAAAAAAAAACGGTCATTGCAAATAATAGATATGAGCCATGAAATGTAAGTTTCCAAACAACACATGGTAATGATAATAGTGGGAGCTAACCCTTACCCAGCACTTGCTGCATGTCATGTGTTGCTCTGAGTGATTTATATTTGTATTAATTCATTTAATCCTTTTGAGGTAGGGGTGCTATTATTATCCACACTTCATAGGTGAGACTCCTGCTGAAAAAGATGAAATAACTTGCCCCCAGTTATATATGCATAAAGTGCTAGAGCCTGGTATCCACAGCTTGGCAGTTTGGCTTCAGGATCCATACTCTGAACCACACCGCACACAGTGCCCTGAATTAACAGTTGTTCCTGTTCAGTGGTTGCACTCGGTTACCCAAGAAAATCTCAATAAGGGGCTAGAGCAAGCATTTATCGAGCAACTACTGTATGCCCACTCTTGGATCAATTCTCACAACAACCCAAGGAGATCTGTTACCTAAGAAAAGCTTGAGGAAACACTTGAGCAAGCTTTTAATCTGCAACTGTGTAATTGTTGTTGGGTCAACTCTTACACAACTTGGAGAGGTAGTTTTCCTGTTTACAGATGAGGGAAGAGATTCAGAGAGTAATGTTCAGAGAGGTGTAGTAACTTGCCCTAATTATAGCGGGTCGAGAAAGAGAGTAGATATTTGAACATGTGTCCGTTTGATCTCACATTTGTATTTATTCCCCTATCCTACACAAAGAAGTACAGACAAATAATCTGCTATCTGAATTTGTTTTGAATATGTAAATATTCAAAAAATACATAAAAACATATATATTTATTAAATTTTCCACATGAGATCCTTATTGACCAACACAACCATGCCCAGTTAATACCAACGATTCTATTTTGACCTCATATCTTAAAACACCTTTGCTTTGAAAGCAGTGGCCTGTGGACCAGCAGAAAATGCTGAACAATGTCATTAGCATTTTCAAGACACTACCTGGTTGAGTCATACAAGCATCAGAGATGTATATATGGTTGTATGTCCGATCTAACTTGGAAGGACTTTCTAGAAAGACAGCTTACAGAAAGAGAGACCAGAGCCTGCAGTTTGAAATCAGCCATTTCTCTGCCGCTCTCCTCTGATTAGGGCTTCTTGCTTGACCAGTGATGAGCAGAAACTGAATTACAGACTTTGGCCTTTTTTGCAGGCCCTGTGATGCCAAAAGGCAGCTGATTTATCCATCAGATCTGTGTACTAAATGAAATTGCCCAGATAAACAGATGGCCTGGCCATGGTGGTATTTCAGAGCAACATGTGTTTGTTTGAATAACATGGTCATAAACCTTTCACTCTGGGTCTAAAATTAAATTGTGGCTTTTGGATCTTACCTGGGGCTACTCAAGAGAGAGCTGATTCAAATGTCAGTTTTATGGCATGGTTTCTTCAGTAAGTTCTAGATAATTTTCAATATTCATTTAGAAGAAGAACGTAAAGTAAGTGTCTCGTGTGTGTGTTGGGAGGGGGTGATATTATACATGAAGATCCAAACCCTGTAATTATGATTTTCAACTAAACAGATTACTGCCTTTTTTTTTTTTTTCCTTATCGAATGAAAAATAAGACTTCACTGCTATTCTGAGCCTTAAGTTTTACATTCTAAAGCAATAGCAGGCCAAGGCTCTGGATCCACTCTGCTACCAAGTTCCTGATTGTCTTCTATCTTAAAAAATTAAGGGAAGGGGGACACTGGGTGACTCAGTTGGTTAAGGGTCCAATTTTGGCTCAGGTCCTGATCTCAGGGTCATGGAATCGAGCCCCAAGTTAGGCTCCTTGCTCAGTGGGGAGCCTGCTTCTCCATCTCCCTCTGCCCCTTTCCCCTGCTTGCTCTATCTCAAATAAATAAATAAAATCTTTTTTAAAAAAATTAAGAGATGGTAGAGAAAGAAGCACTCTGTTTGTATAGCATTCTGCCCAGATGGCCTAAATGGTAATCTGCTGTCGTAGCTACCACTCTTCACGTTAGTCCTGTCCGGAGAGCCACGGAGGATGGAAGTGGTATGAGATTTACACTCATCAGTGGTGGAGTAGCCTGAGTAAGAGAGGAAACACCAACGCAACTCAGTACTATTTTCTTCTCATAGCCCATATTTACAGAGAATAATTAAGACTGAAATTTGTGCCTTGTTAAAATCATACATTATTATTTGAGATAGTCAAATAAACCCCATCCTGTTCTTTGTGTTTATCCAGCTACTACCCACGAGAATAAAAGAAATGGCCTTTATTGTTATAACAGTGAATTGGTATTATGGAGATTATGTTCTCTTTTCTACTCACTATTATAATTTTTAATAACATTTTATTTTGAGATAATTACAGATTCACATGCAGTTGGAAGAAACAATACAGAAGGTGTTCTGTGTTCCATTTACCTCGCTTCTCCTCACAGTGAAATCTTGGAAAAACTGTAGTATGATGTCACAAACAAGACATTGATATTGATATAATTCACGGGCCTTATTCGGATTCCAGTTCTAAATGCACTCACTTTTGTCATGTATGTGTGTATGTGTGTGTGCGCTTAGTTCTATGCTGTTTTATCAGATGTGTAGATTCATAAGACCAACACCACAGTCGAGATACAAAATAACTCCTTGTACTATCCTTTGTGCCATAGCCACCCCCTTCCCTCTGCCCCTCCCTAACCCCTGATAACCACTATTTGTTCTCCATCCCTCTACTTAGGTAATTTTAAGAATGCTGTATAAGTGGAATCATACCGTACATAACCTCTTGAGATTGGCTTTTTAACTCAGAATAATCCCCCCGAGATCTATCCACATTGTATTTCATTGTATAGATGTACCTTGATTTGTTTAGTCATTCATTCCATTCAAGGCTAAATGGTCAAGGAAACTGGAATCCCTGCACCACCACCACCCCGCCCAGTTTGGGGCTATTCTGAATAAAGTCATTATGAACATCTGTGTACAGGTTTTGGGGGGGATCATAAGTTTTCATTTCTCTGGGAGAAATGCCCAGGAGTGCAATTGTTGGATTTTATGGTAAACCCATATTTAGTTGTGTAAGAAATTTCCGTACCCTTTTCCAGATTGGCTGCACCATTTTATATTCCCAGCAGCAATATGTTAGATTGTTCTGTAATGATAAAATCACATTCTGCACATTTCTGATAGCTGGGGCCCATTTAAGCTCTCTGTGACATTTTCTCTCCCTCATCATTTCTGTCTATGCTTACCCCTATCTTACAATCTCATAATACTTGAGCCATTCACTAATATTGGTAACCTTTCAATATTTAAATATTTCTTATTTTAAAGCCTCCCCATTCCAACTACACTGAAAATTTAACTGAGCCCTAGGATCCTTATTCTCATTTGGTATTTCCCAAGCTGAGCCTGGCACAATAATTAGTAATCAGAAGATGGGTTTTGAATGATTACAGTTGAATAAATAAGGAGTAATTTGAGTCAGTAAAATGTGTTGAAGTTTTCAAAAAATTACAACTTTCTCTTTAGAAGTGATGTTATCAGGGGGACCTGGGTGGCTCCATCAGTTAAGTGTCTGCCTTTGGCTCAGGTCGTGATCTCCAGGTCCTGGGATGGAGCCTGCATCAGACTTCCTGCTCAGAAGGTAGTCTGCTTCTCTCTCTCTCTTTCTCTATCTCTCTCTCTCTCTCCTTCTGCCCCTCCCCACCACCCTTTCACTCTTCTCTCAAATAAATCAATAAAATCTTATTTTAAAAAAAGGAAAAAAAGTGATGTTATTAGATTTAGGTAAATTCTAGAACCATTGTTATTAAGCAAATTGCTACAGATGTAGCAAACTTAAGTGTGTGATTATTCCCTTTGTTCCCTAAATAACCTTGATACCTTCTCTCTGACGATGTTAAACCATTAGTGAAACAGCAAAATATTGTATCGAATTTTTACTTAAAATGGCTTAATTAAATTACTGCTTTTTATTGCTTTTCTCCAAGTGTTTCTTGCCTCGCCATCCTAGCATTTGTTGATTACAGAGCAATGATGTGTTGGTAAATGTTTAACAACCAGCTCTCTGGAAGGAAAAAAAAAAATGCTCTCAAGTGTAGACTTTCTCAGTTCCCATGATGTAAAGACTCCGACCAAGGCCAATTTCAAGCTACCATTTTGACATCACTGAACACAGATTTAGGAAGAGATGCTTACAGTGGAATCTAGTGAGCCAGTTTAAGCTAGTCCAGCACACCAGTGCTAGGGATATATTAAATTTAACTCATGGAAAATATTCTACATTATATATCAACATTCAGATGAGTCATCTGCACACAGACACTGGGAATTTTTGAATGACTTCAGTGTCCAGAATCTCTCTTCTCACCAGTAACTGCCAGTGATTAAAGCTTTCCCAGAAGTACCATTCTTTTTTTTTTTTTTTTTTTTTTTAATTTATTTATTTGTCAGAGAGAGGGAGAGAGAACGAGCAAGCACAGGCAGACAGAGAGGCAGGCAGAGGCAGAGGGAGAAGCAGGCTCCCTGCCGAGCAAGGAGCCCGATGTGGGACTCGATCCCAGGACGCTGGGATCATGACCTGAGCTGAAGGCAGCTGCTTAACCAACTGAGCCACCCA